>RCUC01166210.1:0-44019 GCA_003697995.1 Taxidea taxus jeffersonii
AAGTGAGAACCACAGTTCAAAACTTAAAATACTGTCAGACATCTCTGAATTTTATCGTTTTAAGAAAGGCTAAAACAATCCAAAAAAGAATGAAAATCTATATTCTTATATATAAATGTATTATATATACATGTGTGTATACATATATATATAGTATAGTATATAAATATACTATATTTTAAACTATTATTTTTAAAAATTATTTTATTAACATGTAATGTATTATTTGCCCCAGGGGTGCAGGTTTGTGAATCATCAGGCTAACACATTTCACAGCACTCACCATAGCACATACCCTTCTCGATGTCCATAACCCAGCCACCCTCTCCCTACCCCTACTCCCTAGTACCCAGCAACCCTCAGTCTGTTTTTTGAGATTAAGAGTCTCTTATGGTTTGCTCCCTCCTGATCCCATCTTGTTTCATTTTTTCCTTCTAAACTATTATTTCTTTTAATAACTTCATACCAATGTAATTTGCTTGACTAAATACAATACAATTGACTCATATTTTCCAATGAAAATTTATTGGAAATTTATTTCTGGCATTTAAAATGCTTAACATAACATACTCCTTTGTTAATTATACTTAATGAAACTTACTTGCACTTTGGTCCAGCTTTGTCACCAACCTTTAGAAAATTTTCATAATTAATCATTGCTTCCTCTCCAATCATAGGTGGTGTCTGGTGCTTATCCAGCAAAAACCATAAGTTCTTAGGAGAATTCCAGAAACGAAGATGTTACAGTTAATAAAACAAAATTTAACATCAGTTAAATGTGTTATTTCCATTAAAATGATAGTCTGATAGCAGAGATTTAATAGTAAGATGAATCTCATTCCCTATTATCCTTTTGATTACTAATAACATAATACAAATAGCTGGCATTTACTGAATGCCCAAGTTTAAAGTTTTCATAAATGGAACCTCTTTATCTTATTTTTTATTTAAGCTTTTTAAAATTATTGTGTTCAATTAGCCAACATATAGTACATCATTAGTTTCTGATGTTGTGTTCAGTGATTCATTAGTTGTATATAACACCCAGTGTTCATCACAACATGTGCCCTCCTTAATGCCCATCACCCAGTTACCCCATCCCCCCACCCTAAGTACCTCTTTAATCCATATAACTATGTGATGCAGATAGATACTGTTATCCCTACATCGCAGATGACAACTGAAGCACAGAAATGTTAGGTCCTGCCCAAGGTCACAGAGCATGGCTACGATGTGAACCCCCAAGGTTTGACCCTATAGTAGTGTTTCTCAACATTGGCCTCACATTAGAATCACATAGAGACTTAAAAAAACAAAACAAAACAAGATCTTGGGGAGCTGGTGCCCAGGCAAACTCTGCAGTTGATTTTGGTAGGACTCACTGCTCCAGGGCCTGTGTGTTCACCCACTCAGTAGCTGTGGCTCCATTAAGACACCCTGAGATCCTGTATGACTTTAGTACAAATAAAAAAATGGCTAAGGTCCAAAGGAACATTTAATCCTTTTCTTACCTGTAATTCTTCATTATCTAACAGTTCTCTGCTTTTCCTCTGCAGAAAGACAGCTCTGGATTCCTCTCTTAATTTTTGTAATAAGACTTCATCTTCAGCCGGCAGCTAAAAATACACTAGAGTTAATTTCTACACTTAAATTCTAGACTATTATTGGATTATATAAAATATATTGGGCCTCATAAAATAACTACATATTACACTGCCTCAAATTATGTTTTATATCTCAATTTTGCTTAACTTCAAGTTATCATTCATTCAGAAATTTCATTTAACAAAAAGAGATCCACAGAGAATTCAATGATCAGCAAGGCCAGATCCCTGCCTAGAAAGAGCTAATGGTCTAGCCCAAGTTTGATTTTATATTCTTAGAGCACTCTTTCCACTATTACTTTAGACTGACTAAAGAATTAAATTAGCACTAACTGAAGATACACGGTCATAGCAAAGTATGCCTTTTGAGCTTGAATGATCTTACTTCTTGGAGATGGTCAAGCCTGGGCCTGTTATATTCACCTCCTAGGCAGACAGTCCACTCGCTGGGGTGATTTTCATAAACAGGGCTTTAAAATGACTAATTCCAGCTCAACCTCAAACAATTTGCTTTGAGGATTTCTTTGTTGTCTGTAACTCTGCCCTGTTAAACGTAGCTAAGCAACCATGGTCCAAATTTGTTCTTTCATTTCCAAGAACTAAGATGCCATCCCTCCCATCCAAAGGAATGGAAAAGGAAGGAAGCATATTAGAAGGTAAGGCTGGGGCTGAGACTGTGATCGTGCTCCACTGGCTAGTCAACCAGCTAATCAGCCAAGGAGAGAAGTGGCAACTAAAGACGGCAGGTGGTTTCTCCAAAGCAGTGGGAAGACAGAGAGAGAAGAAACAGAAAGAACATTCCACAAATCCACATCTGCAGACAGGAGACCATTTGGGATCTGGAAGAGGTCACAGAGAGAAGGAAGAGACAGAAATGGGGTAAAAACAATTCCTCAGGAACCACAGGGGTTGTACTGGAAGTACAGGAAAGTTGAGTCCTTGGTTCAGAAATGGGGTCATGTCAACATCTAAGGGCTGTTGCTGGGTAAAATATTATTTCATAATCCTGATTAAATGAGATCATGAATATAAAGTACTCTGAAGTACATCAGCACTCAATAAACATCAATTCCCTTCCAGCTCCCCTAGACTATAAAAATTTTTCAGTAGACAGGGGACTCTGTTTAAGAAAGTGTGAAATGCATAAAGTGGGAGAAGTACCTATTATACGATCCCACTGTTATTAAACACATGTGTACACAGAAGTATGGAGAAGGACTCATGTAGAAATATTTATTTACATCTCTGTGCAATGTTATGGGAAAATAGCAGCTATTTTTTCTCTTTTCTGTGACAAATGTGGATTAGTCATATAATTTTTTTTTAAGATTTTATTTTTAAATAATCTCTACACCCAACATGGGGCTTGAACTCATATTCCAAGATCAAGAATCATATGCTCTGGGGCGCCTTGGTGGCTCAGTGGGTTAAAGCCTCTGCCTTCGGCTTGGGTCATGATCCCAGGGTCCTGGGATTGAGCCCCACATCCGGGCTCTCTGCTCAGCGGGGGGCCTACTTCCTCCTCTCTCTCTGCCTGCTTGTGATCTCTGTCTGTCAAATAAATAAATAAAATATTAAAAAAAAAAAGAATCATATGCTCTACTGACCCTAGGGCAGCTAGGAACCTCCAGTCATTTAACTCTCAAAAGACTGGGAAATAGTATCACAGAAAGGTTTCCAATAAAAATGGTTCACTTGGAAAAGGCTTGTACTTGAAGAAAGTTACAACTATCTAGATAATTCACTTATATTAATACATTGCTCCTAAATATAAGAGAAACAATGTTTACTATCTTTGTAAATAATGTTGTAATTGAGTTTAGAAGGTAGCAAATTTAAGCGACATACAGCTAAAATTCCACAGTTAACTTTTCTTGAGTGGTCGCATCTTACATAACACTAAATAGGTCTTATTCTTTTCAGTGCCCTTCAATTTCAGCTGTAAGTAGCTTTCTTAAGGTCTTCCTGTCTTCTATACTCTCTTTCAAGGAGTTCTTTATGGTTTTGGCATAAGCAAATGTAAGTACAACTCTTCAAGTTTTCCATTTTAATCTATTTTTTGGTTTAACTTTGAGCAAAATGTATTACACCTTAAGAACATGGGTAAAAGACAAAGTTAAAAATGGTGACCACCCAAGTAAACCTAGACACATGATCCAACAGAATACCTACTACTAATATCCATAAGAAAAAAATAGGAAGGAAAAGCCTGTAACTCAGAAAAAGGGGGCCAAGTAACAACTTTGTGTGTTTTTTTTTTTAAGATTTTATTTATTTATTTGACAGAGATCACAAGTAGGCAGAGAGGCAGGCAGAGAGAGAGGAGGAAGCAGGCTCCCTGCAAAGCAGAGAGCCCAACTCGGGGGTGTGTGTGTGTGTGTGTGTGTGTGTGTGTGTGTGTGTTGGGGGGGTGGGGGGGGGGGGGGGGGGCGTAACCTCGATCCCAGGACCCTCAGATCATGACCTGAGCCAAAGGCAAAGGCTTTAACCCACTAAGCCACCCAGGCGCCCCACAACTTTGTGTTCTTATACCAATTTATATCAGAACTTGAGATTTAAAAGAAAAAACAACTTGAGATTTTATCAATTTCTTTTTTTTTTTAAACGATTTTATTTATTTATTTGACAGACAGAGATCACAAGAAGACAGAGAAGCAGGAAGAGAGAGAGGAGGAAGCGGGCTCCCTGCTGAGCAGGGAGCCCGATGGGGGGGTGGGGGGGGGGGGGGGGGTGCTGTCGATCCCAGGACCTTGGGATCATGAATGAGCGGACAGCAGTGGCTTTAACCCACTGAGCCACCCAGGCGCCCTGAGATTTTATCAATTTCAAAACAATGACAAGATCAAATACAATGAAAGAATATGTAAAATTTAAAATACAACCTCTATTTATTTATATAAAAGATTCTGATCCCATTTGAAAAGTTAACATTTCATTTATAAACTCCATGAGACATTTGCTTAGATACCACTTACCCTGTAATAAAACCGGGGAATTGTCTTATAGAATTCATTTGTGCTTTTTCTATCCCCTTTCCATTCTGAGTAGTATTTGGTAAACAAATCCATTTCTTCATCTTTTAATTCTTGTTCACTTTTTTTTTCTGGTAACAAAACAGATTGAAGGGGGAAAATCACTTTCAAAATCAGTATTTTTACCTTATTTTTTTAGAGAGAGAGAAGAGGGGGAAGAGGAGAGGGAGAGAGATAATCTTATGGAGGCTCCACACCCAGTGCAGAACCCAAAACGGGGTTCAATCTCACCACCCTGAAATCATGACCTCAACCAAAATCAGGAGATGGATGCTCAAACCAAATGAGCTACCCAGGCACCCCTTAAAATCAGTATTATTTTATTTTTTTTACTATGGTGTGATTACAATGCAAAAAAGACATTCAAAATTGTGCTTATACACTGAACATCTACATTCATTTTCTTGAAACACTAAGAATCGGAAGAGCCTCCCCTGCATCTTCAACCACATCTTAGTTGCTCCCTCTACTTCTTTTTGTACTATACTTGGGTCTTCCTCAAGTCACTTTCTTCCAGACTTCTGGTACGTTCATGATTCATTCCATCAAAAGTACTTCTTGAGCACCTACTGTGTACAGAACACTACTAGACACTGGGGCTAGCATGGTGAGAAAACAGATGCAGCCCTTGACCTCATGAAGTTTCATCCTTGCAATCACTGTTCCTCTACCTAACGGAAACCCCTTCCATCTCAGGCTGCTCTTAGCCCCCAGCCAGCCTGCTACTGACCTACAGCTGTCTCCTTCAGTCCGTCCCCTGCACTGTGTATTGACCACAGCAACTGGCGCACACTGTTTTTTAGCTCAAGGTCCTGCAATCGTCAAGGAAGCATAAATGTTTATGAGTAACCGTGACCGCTCAGCTCTTAAGAGGGGTCACCTCTGTCACTCAGTTCCATGGCAAGACCACAGATCTTATCTGCTCCTAAATATACTAAACTTAAATACACTCTCAGATAATTTTTCTCTCTTGGTTATTCAAAACCTGTCATGACACCTACACGTCAGCCTCACTGAAATCTTCAGATCTGTGACCTATTTTCTCAATAGTTTATTTTCCTTTTCCTGGTCTCACTTCTTTCCAATGTGCCAGAGCTGTTCCCCTAAACTGCTCTTATGCCTGCATTTCTGCCACGTGTGCCAGGTTAATTTTTAACCTTAGGCCACACTGTTAATTCTTATTTTCTGGCCATTTCTTTTTTGTTAATCTTTTTTTCCTCATTTCAACTGAGTAGTTTAGTTTCTGAGTCCCAAATATATGTCACTCACCCAGACACTGTTCGTGAACTTTAAGCTCATACATTCAAAGCAAAATATTTTCATCCTCACCTCCAACGTATCTAAAATAATTTTCCCATCCTTCACCTTACTGTTTTTCTTCTAATTCCGTATTTCCAACCCAGTTAGTCGTATTCGTCTAGTCATCCCAGCCCAAATTCCAGGAGTCATTTTCATGATTTCACTTACTCTTTTTCATTCAACTATTCTAGGACATGCAAGTATAAGTATGAGTGGACATATGCACATGTGTCCACACCTACATATGGCTTTCAACAGAGTGTCAAGGAAAGCCTCACTGAGATGAAACTGAGCAAAAAAATTGAAGAAGGCAAGGAAGCAGCCTATGCAGATAAACAGGGGGAAGTGCATACCAAGCAAGGACACAGCCAGCGCCAAGGCCCAAAGACAGGAGTGTGCCTGGTGTATCCAAGAAAGAGGGAGGCAGCCAGTGTGGCTGCAGCAGAGTGAGCCAGAGGAAAGAGTAGATGAGGGAAGGCAGGTAATGAGAGTCAAGGCCACTGGGTCATTAGATAGACCCTGGCTTTTATTCTGGTGAGGGAGAGAGCCACCAGCAGCAATTAGGAGGCTAATGCAGTAATCCAGGTGACAGATGGTGTCAATAGAGGTAGTTAGGAGTAAATATTCTGCATATATTTTCTTAGTCTCAGGATTTGCAGACAACTGCATGTGGGTATCACACAAAAAGAACAGTTTAAGAGATTTCCAAAGGTTTTGACCTGAGCAGATGGGGAAAGTAACAAGTGAGCAAGTTAGAAAGGAGACCAGGAGTTCCGTTTTGGACAAGTTTAGGATTAAGATACCTATTAGAACCAAGTGGCCATGTCAAGTAGGCAATGAAATATGTGAATCTGGCATTTGTAAAGTGGAGATATAAATTTAGGAGACAACAGCAAACATACATTATTTAAAGTCATAAGAATGGCTAATTTCACCATGAAGGTGAGTGTAAATAGAGAACAGAAGCTGACCAAGGACTTCCTTAGCTTTGGGCTAACTCCAATGCTGACTTGCTGGGGAGAAGAAAACAAAGACTGAGAAGGCATGACTGGTAGGGTGGGAAGAAAACTAAGGGAGTATGACTCCCAGAAACCAAGAGAGAAAAGTATGTTTAGGGGGAGAGCCAACTACCATATCCTGGCAGGGAATGCCGGCAGGCCAAGTAAAGTGAGGACTAAAAACTGACCACTGGAACAACAATGGGGATCATTGATGATCTTGATAAGCAGTAATTATAGCACAGGTTTAATCAACACTTCTTCTAACAAGCATTGCTGTAAGGGGAGCAGGGAAATGAGGCATAGGTTGAGGTAGAAGTTAAGACAAGAAGTTTATTTAGGGTGAGAGGAATACCACCATGTTTATACAGTGATAGGAATGCCTGAGAAAGAAAAACTGATGCAGGAGAGAGGGGACAACTGCAGGAATACAACTCTGAGTAGCAAAAGTGGGATCTGGCACACCGATGAAGAAAACAGCCTTAAGTACAAGTTGTACAACCGAAATGATTTGCTTATTATTTATCATCTCTCCCAACACTAAAGCCTAAGTACCAGAAGGACAAAGACTTTTGTCTGTTTTGTTTACTGCTATAGCCTAGAACAGTACTTGGTACATAACAGGGATGCAATGAAGTGGGTATTTACCCCAACGGTACAAATGCAGTGATCTTAAGGGACACATGCATCCCAGTGTTTATAGCAGCAATGTCCACAATAACTAAACTACGGAAAGAGCCCAGATGTCCACTGACAGATGAATGGATAAAGATATGGTATATATATCATGGAATATTACACAGCCATCAAAAAATGAAATCTTGCCATTTGCAATGATGTGGATGGAATTAGAAGGTATTATGCTGAGCCAAATAAATCAGAGAAAGACAATTATATCTCACTCATGTGCAGAATTTAAGAAACAAAAGACGAGGGGGCGCCTGGGTGGCTCAGTGGGTTAAAGCCTCTGTCTTCGGCTTGGGTCATGATCCCAGGGTCCTGGGGTCCAGCCCCGCATCGGGCTCTCTGCTATGCAGGGAGCCTGCTTCCCCCTCTCTCTCTGCCTGCCTCTCTGCCTACTTGTGATCTCTGTCATATAAATAAAATATTAAAAAAAAAAACAAAAGACGATCATAGGAAAAGAGGAAAAAGGAAACAAGATGAAACCTGAGAGGGAGAAAAAAACATAAGGGACTTTTAATCAGGAAACAAAGAGGGTTGCTAGAGGGAAGGGAGGATAGAGGAATGGGGTAACTGGGTGATATACACTAAGGAGGGCATGGGTGTGATGAACACTGGGTATTATATAAGACTGATGAATCACAAACCTATGCCTCTGAAACCAATAATACATTATATGTTAAGTAACTGAATTTAAATAAAAAAATTTAAAAAATAAAGCAAATTTATTTCAATAAAAATACCTTTTTTTGACAGCCAAAAAAAAAAAGGAGAGAGGAGAAAGTACAAGTATAGGTGAGTTTTTTTATTTTTAAGATTTTATTTATTTATTTGATAGACAGAGATCACAGGTAGGCAGAGAGGCAGGCGGGGGGAGGGGAGGGAAAGTTGGCTCCCTGCTGAACAGAGAGCCTGATGCAAGGCTCATCCCAGAACTCTGGGATCGTGACCTGAGCCAAAGGCAGAGGCTTTAACCCACAGAGCCACCTAGGCGTCCCTGAAATGACATTTTTTACATGGAATATATTACAGCATGTTTGTCAAAGCTGATGGAAATGATCCAGTGGAGAAGGAAAACTTGATATCTGAGAGATAAAATAAGAACAGAGTGAAGTCAGTGAATAAAAGAAAGGGAACATGATCTGCTGTTGGAGTGGAGGAACTGTCTCAAATACGAGTATGGACAGTTCATTTTGAACAGTAAAGGCAAAGTATATGGGGATCTATGGTAGGGAAAGGGCTGATAGAAATGTTAAGTGGCAACAGGTGAGGTTTTTTCTTTGCACTGACTTTCTCAAATATATACACAAGCTCATCAACTGAAGATAAGGAGTAGATAGCACATACCGGAAAACTAGAGGTCTGGAATATGAGAATTGCCTTAGAGTGTAGGAGAATGAATACGTAGGGAAACGCGGAATATGTGCAAATGAATAACCGAAACACTTACTTTAGGCTAATGGACATGAATTCAAAGTGAGACAATTTACCAAGGTTCCGTTTTTCTCCAGCCACTTTCGGCTGCCCCAGGGTACATGTGGAATAAGAGCTTTAGCCAGGCTGGTTAACAAGCAAGTGTGAAGGAGGGGGAAAAGAATAAGGAAAAACTGATTATAAAATCTAAAATGCATAAGGAGGGAAGTGAAAAGTGTGTTCGTAAAAAGGCATTAAGATCAATCAGTGGGTTATAGGTTGTAGTAGGATCAAAGAGTGGTTGGAACCGGGGTCCTCAATTATCCCTCAAAAGCCTTAGTCAAGGCCACGTAAGTGAGTGCTAAGATAGTTCTTCATTCCCGCAAACCTTTTCCCGGGAAGTGTGGGTCAAACCTCTCAATACCCCTAAATCACGTCCCATCTGCCTTTGTCAAGAGAGCTTTTATAGAAGCGTAAAGTGCGGCTCCCAGTGGCTGCTCCTCCCCGATCGGCCCCTACCTCCTGGAGTCTGGGGCCGACCTAACTCTGCGAGCAGCCCCTCCCAAACTCACTGTAGGTACCTGTGCTGGGCGACGCTAACCGCCGGCGAAGAATTTCTTTCCAGTCCATGGCTGACTCCCGCGCAGCAGCTCCAGCATTTCCCGTTCACCAACCGCTCCACCCCCTACTAGCTCAGACTGCAATCACCGCCCAACCCCGTAAAGGTCAGGAACGCTCGAGCGCCATCTTGGACACGGGCGGAAGTGGGCTAACCAGCCAAAAACCCATTATAGCTACTGCGGAGAATACGGCGATCACGTTAACAGCGGAGAACGCCGACCTGAAACAGACCGAAAAATGATCTGTAAGGCAGAGCCCAACTTCCCTAAGTCCAATTTTAAAGGTGCAGGATAAGGAAGCCCACGTCTTTATTTAACTTGGGACCTTGGCGCGGGTGTACCACGTGATTCAGGAGTCCTACGGCGCTTCCGGCCTGAGGAAGAGTTTTTTTTTGCTTCCCAATTTCTTTTCATCGCTCACTGCAGATATCTAGAGGCCCTAAAGTTGCCCTGAAGTAGTAGACGTCCTCAACAGCCCCTTCTGCCACTAACAGCTTCACAATTGTGTTTTTATCGCCGTCCGGCCGGGCGGAACGCCTGTGTTGGGTTCAGTCACGCCCCGGGGCCTGGGCCCTCGCGGTGCATTGTGGATGCGGTAGTTCCGTCGTGCTTATGGTTGCCTTAAGCGTGAGTGCTGAGGTGAGTTGTTGAAAGGAGGGAAGTTCGTTTCTAAGCGGTCTGTATGCGGCCAGCAGTGCCCTTTGTGAATCCCCCTCCCTTACTTGAATTGTCAGTTCGGCTCTCTCCCCAACGCCCCCGCCCTCGTATCATCACCTGACGCGTTGGGCGGCCCGGGAAGGTGGTTATGCCGGCCCAGGGCCGCTAGATTTTGGCTTTCACCACCGTCCATGCTGCTCCTAGGTCTGGGGTTGGGGCGTCCCTCCTTCAGCAAGGCTCCCATGGGATCATGCCTCTTTTTCAAGGGCTATTGTGTTCCACGCGAATCAAACTGGACGGACCTCCGTGTGCTTTTTCCTCAGGTTCACAGTTTGGGATATATCAGACACCGGAGGATTCCTGCCCTGTCCCCAGGTTTTAGAACTTGCGACCGATGTCGGATGTCCGCGGATGGTTGTTTCATGGGAGAACTCAGCAGACTTCGTTGCATTAAGTAGCCCCCAAAGCAGACCCCTGATGTGTCTGTGAGAAACTGAAAATCATCTTTTAAGAAGTGGTGCTTCGATTCTCCGCCCCCACGCCCAGTTCCTTAATTATACTGTAGAAGTAGGGGTTTTGTGAACACCATTCTGTCTGGTGCTGATCTCACCCCATGATGACTTTGTGTTTCATGGGTATTCGAAGCTTTCCCAAGCTTTGGAAGAGCAACCCATACCTTGGCCTAAGCCCGGGACACTCCTCACTCTCTCTCTTTCTCAAAGACTGTTACGGCATCCGGGAGCAACAGAAGTGGTTTTCTCTTAAAACAGTGTCTGCACAAAATACTAAAGCAGTGAATCTGCTGGTTGCCAAGTCCAGATATCTCAGGAAAGGAGATGAAGGCAGTAATAAGGAAGTTTCTTCTCATTCCCATCTGTTTGCAGCTGGAGCAGCTAAGAAGAGATCACAGATGAATCCTCTCAGGGAAGATCATGCCTTGCGACCTGTGAGGAACACTGTTCAACTTCCAACAAAACCTTTGAATTCAGAAGAGTGGGATAAACTTGAGGAAGATTTCAAAGGAAAGGCTAATTTTGCAAGTTGGATCATTTCACAAATGGCGCACTCCCGTAGCTCTGTAGATGTGGCCAAATCTCTGTTAGCCTGGGTAGCTGCAAAAAACAACGGTATTGTAGGCTATGATTTGCTGGTCAGGTATTTGTACCTCTGTGTCTTTCATAAGCAGACATTGGAAGTTATTGATGTCTATGAGATCATGAAAGCCAGATATAAGAGATTAGAATCTGGAGCATATACTCTCCTCATGCAGGGATTAGCCCAGTCAGATAGGTGGAAAGAAGCTTTGCTGCTGTTAGAGGATGTCAAAAAAGTCATGATCCCTTCAGTAAGGAACTACAATGATTGTATTGAGGGAGCCCTCCTCCATCAAGATGTAAGCCTCGCTTGGAGTTTGTATCAGGAATTGTTAGGTCGTGATCTTATTCCTATGTTGAACACTTTAAAAGCATTCTTTGATTTTGGAAAAAACGTGAAAGATGATCAATATTCAAATAGGCTACTTGACATTCTTTTGTATCTAAGAAATAATCATCTATATCCTGAGGAATCATTTGCCCACAGTATCAAAACATGGTTTGAGAGGTAATTTTGATCTTTATTTATATGTATGTTTTTATTTTAATACCTCTACCTAAAAGCAGCCACCTCCTTTTGTTGTTGAGAATTACTGTATTCAGATTATATTTCTTTCCTTCTCTCAGATTTGTTTCCCTTTAAGAACAAAATTTTGGGATACCTGGGTGGCTTATTTGGTTAAGCAACTGCCTTCTGCTCAGGTCATGATCCCAGGATCCTGGGGTGGAGTCCCACATCGGACTCCTTGCTTAGCGGGAACCTACTTCTCCCTCTGCCTTCCACTGCCCCTGCTTGTCCTCTCTTGCTCTCTCTTTCTCTCTCTCTGGCAAATAAATAAAATCCTTAAATTTTTTTTTTAATTAAAAAAGTAGGGGCGACTGGGTGGCTCAGTGCATTAAGTGTCTGCCTTCAGCTCAGGTCATAATTTCAGGGTCCTGGGATTGAGCACCACATCGGGCTCTCTGCTCAGCGGGGAGCCTGCTTTCCTCTCTCTCTCTGACTGCCTCTCTGTCTACTTGTGATCTCTCTCTGTCAAATAAATAAATAAAGTCTTAAAAAAAATAAAATTAAAGAAAAATATCCTCCTCTTTAAAAAAGTAATAACATAAACAATTTCTATTCTCCATTCATCACATAAAAGGGAAGTTATCAAGCACTTTTATGTTTTCATGTATTTTTTTCTTTGTAGAAGGATCATCTGTTTGATCATCTGTATGATATACTTACAAATAGTTCTTGTTGCTGGAGTTTACAGCAAGAAAACTGCAGCTGTCTTTGGGTCATATTAGTATTTTAGAAGTTCTTCAGAAACCTAGTGACTGGTATCTGTTTATTCTATGCATTTCATTAACTTGGATGGTTGGAGCAGATGGGGGAACTCTGATCAGTGATATTCAAGTGTTAAAAATGGAAAATCTCATTGTTCAGTTCGTTTTGGATCTTCCCATCATCCAGCTGCCCTCTCCAAGGCTCTCTGCTTTCTCTTTGCTTTTATTCATGTTACTAGTTCTGTGCCTATTTGTTTATGTCTTTTTATTTATTTTTTTATTTTAAGATTTTATTTATTTATTTGACAGAGAGATCACAAGTAGGCAGAGAGGCAGGCAGAGAGAGAAGG
The DNA here is from genome assembly GCA_003697995.1 of Taxidea taxus jeffersonii. Classification (NCBI taxonomy): domain Eukaryota; kingdom Metazoa; phylum Chordata; class Mammalia; order Carnivora; family Mustelidae; genus Taxidea; species Taxidea taxus. The sequence continues at coordinate 13,018 of RCUC01166210.1, forward strand.
GGAAGCAGGCTCCCCACCGAGCAGGGAGCCTGATGTGGGGCTCGATCTAAGGACCCTGAGACCATGACGTGAGCCAAAGGCAGAGGCTTAACCCACTGAGCCACCCAAGCGCCCCAATTGCTTCAGTCTTTTATTCACTTATTTTTCAACACTAATTTGTTTCAGGCTCTTTTCCTAAAAATTTAACTCCTTTTCTGATTTTCTCCTTTCTACTATATATTCTCTTTATAGATAGATCTTTGAAGTAGCAACCATGTTTAATTATCTTATTTGACAAATTTATTGAATATCACTAGAGGGGCTAGACTGTGAAAATCTTGAATGACAAGGATTTTGGACTTTATTCTGTTACCTTGGAGTAGTGTTTTAGAAAGGTAACTGCCGGGACGACTGGGTGGCTCAGTTGGTTAAGCAGCTGCCTTCGGTCATGATCCCAGCGTCCTGGGAAGCCTGCTTCTCCCTCTGCCTCTGCCTGCCACTCTGTCTGCCTGTGCTTGTGCTCTCTCTCTCTCTTGCTCTCTCTCTCTGACAAATAAATAAATAAAATCTTAAAAAGAAAAAAAAAGAAAGGTAACTGCCAACACACACAAAAAAGTTGAGGGATTAATATGGGAAATAAGGAGACCTATTGGAGGCAATTATAGGTTTGAATGAGAGTTGAGATCTTGATTTAACTAGGGAAGGAGAGAAGGCAATCAAATCAGTAGAAGCTGACAGTAGTATAAGTAAGAAGAAGGAAAGGATAATTTGATTGAGCAAATAAATGAAGTAGTTTTGAATGCCTCTATTTGGCTAGGCACGGTGAGCGTTTGGTGATAGAAGTTCTATTAAGATGGGATTCACAACCTAATTGGGAATATAATACATTGACAGATAGTAGTACATAAGAAGATAGTATAAGGGAAGAAATTACTTTGGGGAGAAACAATCTCTGATAGCTCAATGGAGAAGGTTAGAGTTGAGTCTGTTATATAGGTTACACTATTAATGTCAGCTACTGGGTCCCCTGAAGGCAGATTTAGATACAAAGATGAAGGTTGGGGCACCTGGGTGGCTCAGTGGGTTAAGCTTCTGCCTTCGGCTCAGGTCAGGATCTCAGGGTCCTGGGATTGAGCCCTGCATCGGACTCTCTGTTCAGCGGGGAGTCTCCTCCCACCGCCTGCCTCTCTACCTACTTGGGGTCTCTGTCAAATAAATAAATAAAACCTTAAAAAAAGAAAAAAAGATGAAGGCTGGATGACCAAAGGAGAAGTAAAGGAAGGAGGAGGTCCAGAGTAGGGTACCATTATCTCCTTAGCCCCTTCACAGTGTATCACCCACTCTTCTGATTAAACCATTGTAAGGAAGTATCCTGAACTTTTCAGAGCTCTTGCCTGCTGAGTTTCTAAATGAAATGCTTATCTTTTGGTTCTGTAGGAATCTGACCTCCTACTGATCTAGTTTTGCAATCTTTTTTTGTAGTCTTCCTGGAGAACAATGGAAAGGACAGTTCACAACAGTCAAAGAAAGGTAAAGATCAATATTTAATTTTTAACTTGCTTGATGTGAGTTTAGTAGGTTTTGTTGCTACTGATCAAAAAATTTTTAAGAATACATTAGATATAGAATATCTAATAGAATAGATTAGAGGTAGAATAATTAAGAGAGTACCTAAGGAAAAAAGCCATATTTGGCATATGGAGAATTTCCAGTGCTCAAAATGTTTTTCCTGTAAAGTGGTATGAGCCTTGTGTGAAGCCCTGGAGATATTTTCCTCTACAGATTTGGAACCCAGTTGTGTTTTGAGAATGACTTTAAAAACTTTAATGTGGGTGCCCAGCAGTCTATTTTTTCAGGCTTTTCTGGTACATCTAATGTGTGTTATTATCAGGTTCATAAAAAATTGAATGCATGTGATGAACACAAAGATTATAATGTTCCTTTTTCATTACTCTTCAATTTCCTCTTGTCCTAGGATTATTCATTTTAGGAAAAATTTTTTTCCAGGATTCCATTTAACACAAACTGTTGTAATTACAGTGGTCAGTGTATGGGCTGTGGAAAAACCATGGAGTCTATTCACTTGAGTCCAGAAGAATATGAATTTCTTAAGGGAAAAATCATGAGGGATGTGATAGATGGAGGTGATCAATACAAAAAGACAACACCTCAGGTGAGTCCTGAACAGGTTTTATTCCTTTTGTGGATTGCTTGTCTAGAGTAGGAATTGGCATTTTTTTTCTGTAAAAGACCAAACAGTAAATATTTTAGGCTTTTTGGGCCATATGATCTCTGCTGCAATTTTTCAGCTTGAAATACAGTACATAAGTGACTGAGCATGGCTGTGTTCCATTAAAACTGTATTTATGAAAATACACTGTAGGCTGGATTTGACCTCCTGGCTATAGTTGGCACACTTTAGGAGAGATTGCTTTAGAGTTTAACAGAATAATTGGGGTAGACTATCATCCATCTATTGGAGTCAGTCCTGTTTTATCTAGGCACAGGTCCACTTAAGCCAAAAAGATAGGTGCTCATTTTTTGTCTAAGTACTTCCAGAAAACTGTGTTCAGTAACTCCCATGAAAACATGGTTTCTCACAACTTTTCTAATGAAAAGAGTTTGAAGTAGCTTGACAAAACTATTTCCAGATTTTCTTAGTATTGAATTTGATTCTGTAAGTCATTTTTAATAGCTTCATTTTGCTAATCGTGGGTGCTTTATGCTGGTTTACTAAGATTAAGCTGAAGAACTAAAATGCTTTTACCTTGGGGAAAGATCTTTTTCTTCAAGGTACCAAATAAAAACAAGAAGTGAAAATTGTTCTGCCTTCTTACTTTGACTTAAAATTGTCACAGAATGCCCTTAGATAATACGAAGACCTTTAATCTTCAAAATAAAGAAAATGTGGTCCATAAAAACATTAGCTTCATTTTATGGAATAACTTTTACTGATTTTATTGATAAAGTTAGAGTTAAGATTTACTAAGTGGGTAAGTACTTTATATTCATTATCTTATATTTTATTTAAACCTTGTAACCACCCTATAAGGTACTGTTTTATTTCTCTTTTACAGATAGAGTGATTGAGACTTTGGGAGATTAAATCTGCCCAAGGACGCCTCACTAATAAAATTTAGGTCTGACTGATCCCAAAACCTTTGCCACCACACTCCATTGCCTCTCACTGTGTGAAAAGTTCGAGTGACAGTCCATAGTTCCATATATACCTGATAGCCAACTGGTTGTAGTAGTTCTTAATACTTTAGGAATTTCTGCCAGCTGAAATATGATTTAAACAGATAAATTTCCTTTCTCTTGTCAAACATCTATTGAACATTTATGTGTATTTTCTGAAGTAGATGTTAAGATAGATGCAAGGTTGTGGGCAACTTGTGCTGTTTGTTACCAAAGACTTACCATTTCTTTTGTGGACGGATTGAATAGTCTTCCCACCTTTCTTTCTTTCCTTTCTTTCTTTCCTTCCTTCGTTCTTTCTTTCTTCCTTTTTTTAAAGATTTTATTTATTTATTTGACAGATAGAGATCACAAGTAGACAGACAGGCAGGCTGAGAGAGGATGAAGCAGGCTCCCCACTGAGCAGAGAGCCCGATTTGGGACTTGATCCCAGGACCCTGGAATTATGACCTGAGCTGAAGACAGGCTTTAGCCCACTGAGCCACCCAGGCACCCAATTCAGTGTCTTTTTTTTTTTTTTAAATAAAGATTTTATTTATTTATTTGACAGAGAGATCACAAGTAGGGAGAGAGGCAGGCAGAGAGAGAGAGAGAAGGAGAAGCAGGCTCCCCGCTGGGCAGAGAGCCTGATGCAGGGCTCATCCCAGGACCCTAGGATCATGACCTGAGCTGAAGGCAGAGGCTTTAACCCACTGAGCCACCCAGGCGCCCCCAATTCAGTGTCTCTTAATAAAAGGTACATATTTAGATTTTCCCAGTTTGTCCCCCTGAAATGTATTATTATAAATTTTTCCCTTCTGATCCAGGATTCAATCATGATGTACTCATTGCTTTTGGTGGTCATGTCTCATTAAATTGAGAACAGCCCCTCCCACACGGCCACATTTAAAATTTTTATGACATTGATTTTTTTTTTGAAAGGCTAGGTATTTCGTCTTATACAGGGCTTCTCAAATGTTGTACCTGTGAATCAGTTGAGGATCTGGTTAAAATGTAAATTATGATTCAGTTGTCTGGAGGGGAGCTTGAGCTGAGAGTCTGTATTTTGAACAAGCCCCCAGATGATGTGGTTCCAGTCTTTAGACGGCATTTTGAGCAGTAAGACTGTGTACTAATTGTCTGATTGTTTCTCCTCCATTAATTCAGTAGACCACTGTTGGGTATACACTGTACGGCTGATGCTGTGTGCTTACTGCCATCCAGCAGCCACATAATGTCAGGTTATTCTCACTCTTGACGCTAAGTTCCATCACTTGATCACGAGGGCAACTGCCAGATTATCTCCACTGTAAAGGCACATTTTCCCTTGGTAATCTTTGTAATTAAAAATTAACTAACCTGGGACGCCTGGGTGGCTCAGTTGGTTAAGCGGCTGCCTTCGGCTCAGGTCATGATCCCAGGGTCCTGGGATCGAGTCCCACATCGGGCTCCTTGCTCGGCAGGGAGCCTGCTTCTTCCTCTGCCTCTGCCTGCCTCTCTGTCTGCCTGTGCTCGCTCCTGCGCTCACTATCTGACAAATAAATAAATTAAAAAAAAAATTAACTAACGTGTGGAATAATACGTTGGGCCTATGCAGATATCCTCTCCTTTCAGAGAGCCTGTTAACTCTTCACCCAGTGTTTTTTGTATCATGGGTATGATTTTTACTTTTGGATTTTGTAAAGTGGTGATTTTCTTGTTATTTCATTCCTTCTATATTTATTAACTGTATTATTCTGTAAAAGAGGTCTCTTTTTCTCTTTTTTGGAGCTCCTACTTTTTATTTTTTTTTAATTATCTTTTCTAGACATAAGGACTTTTTCTTTTCCTTTTTTGATTAATTGTGTTAGAATCTGTTACCACCATCATTATTCTTTTTGATGCTCAAATTGTCCCGGATTTGTCCTTTAGGAGCCCCTTCAGGGCAGCTCTTGTATCCTTTTGACATTCCTCCACTATCCCATCAGGGTTTGCCCCCAGTTTTTGCTTATTTCTAGTACAAGATGGCTCAGGCTCTCACCTTGAAGTGCTTCTGTCCCAGTAATGGAATCATAAATTGAATACTTTTGTTTGATACCTCTCAATGGTTAAACATGGCTATAATTCCTTTTTAATGTATATCACTTTAATTCTAGCTTAATAGAAGGAAGATTTGTTAGTTTTCCTTGTTGGCCAAGCCTTAGAACATAGAGTACATCTTCCTCTTGGAGAGGGTTATACTATAAGAGGGGTTGTAGGCTCCAGACTATGGTGAGAATAGCAAAGAGTGGTCATACATTTAATTACTGTAATTCACAAAGCAACTGGATATATTCACAGAAGGATTGGAACATTTTAGGTTAAGGGAAATTATTTTCTCTTTCTCTTTCCAGGTATGCTTCCCTTCCCCACCTCCCCCGCCCCCCACCCCATCACCGAAGGTCTCCAACCCTGTATTCCATCTCTTGTCACTGCCTTTCACCTTCAGGCTATTAACTTAATCATAATAATTGCTATCATTTATGAAATGACTGCCATATGTCAGGCACTTCTAGATCTGTTACATTCACAACAACCTTGCAAGGATATCACCATTTTGAAGATGGGGAAGCTCAGGTTAAGCAATGTAGCCATGGTTAAAGAGCAGTGAAGAAGTAATACGACGTGGCTGGCTTGCTCAGGGTTTGGTTTTTGTAGTATGGGTGAGGTAGAAGGGGCAGGGATGGATCCTGAACACTGCTGGTGGATTGGAGTAGAAGCAACTTTTTCTGGGACTAGAGGGAAGGAATTCAGGATGGTGGACAAGTGTGTTGATGCAGCAAAGAATTGAGAACATAGATTCACACCTCTTCATTTCTCTGAAGAGCCCGGGGCAAATTGGTCATTTGAACGTGAGAGAAAGTATGATAGCATAAGCCTAAGGGACCTTGAGGAGAGTTTAAAGTATTGGAAGTTTGGATTATTTGTGAGAAGATTGGGGAAAGTATTGCTGGGTGATGCTGAAGCCCCAGCTGAGGCAGAGAATCTAAGTTTGTGATTGCATTGATCTGTGAGACATTTTCAGTAGTCCTGGGCCATCCAGGTGTAGGAAGAGAGAAGGCAGATAGATGCGATGGTACAGGATTTTGCTAGTCTGGTACAGTGGGGAAATAGTTGCTGGGGGTTGCATTGAGTTGATGGCCCAATGAAGGGACCATGAGATCAAGCTTGATAGGAAGTAAAGATGAGGGGAGCTTGTGGATTAGGACACAGTAGAGATAAGAGTAGATTGGAGGCTCACTGAGGTTGAAGAGCAAGCATAAGAGGAGTGAGAATGATAAGCATGAGATTTTGATCAGTGTATACGAGAGGTTAGATTTCAGAGGTAGAGTGCTCTGCAGTGATGACAAAGCCTAGAGTGTGAGAATTAAGCAGATGAAGAAGCAGAGCTGAAAGTGCTAGATGAGCATCCACAGATTTATTGAGAGTGTCTGTATAATAATTTTTTAAAATAATAATTGCAGCCACGCTTACAGAATGCTTACCAGGTGCCAGGTAATGTGCTTTGTTACTTAGGCTGGTGATGGAGAACTGAATCAGGTGGCACAGGTGATAAATGTAGAAGCTGCCTGGGGTGACACAAGGTACTAGCAAAGAGGAGGAGTCAGCAAACCATGGCCTACAGAGCAAATCCAGGCCACTGTGTGTTTTTATAAATAAAGTTTTATTGGAACACAGCCACACTCATTCATTTATGTATTGTCTGTGGCTGCTTTTGCCTTGCAGAATTGGGGTTGGGTACCTATCAAAGAGACCATGTGGCTCATAAAACCTAGACTGTTTACTGTCTGGCCCTTTACAGAAAAATTTGCTGACCACTGGTATAAGGTGAAGAGTGTAGACATAGTGACTTTGAAAGAGCAGTGGGTACTAGAAGAAGAGGCCTTCTTCTTTCTCCTCAGACCTATAGCATGGGTTACTTAAGAACTAAGTAACTAGGAAGTTATTGATAACTTCAGGAAGAGCAGTTTCAGTCGTACATTGGGGGCCCAAGCCAGCCAAGTTAGAGCAACTCAGTGAACACACATTGAGAGTAAACTATAATTCTGAGAAGTTTAGATGAAAATAAGAAGCAATGGGATAGTTGGGCTGGAGGAGGTAGAGATCAAGGGAGGATGTAGGGATGTGGGAGAGATTTACGCATGTTTAGGTGATGAAGAAAAGGTGTCAGTAAAGATAAAAATGTCGAATAAGCAGGACAGGTAGGAGAGAGAATGGATTACAAATGAGCAAGGTTCAGAAGTAGGAGAGGCTGCCAAAAAGAGTGCAATTTGAGCCTCATTTGAGACTGTAGAAAAGAAAGTGAAGATAAGTACAGTTATAGATAAGCATTTAGGTAGAGGAAGAGAAGTTTGAGGGAAATGACATCTGTGTTAAATGGGTAGAAGGTAAGAGGCTGGAGTCACTTGGAAAGTCTAGTTGACACCAGATGGGAGTGTAGTCAACACTGGAGACTGTGAAGAAAGTTTGGAATGGTTGTTAAGAATGGCGGAGATGTTAACTCCTCACAGGATTGTGGCAGGGGGTGGGTGCTGAGATTTGAGTCAGTAATTTGTAGACTTGACTTCACATGAATGTATGATGTAATTTTTTTCTGACAGCTTGGCTCACCTGCAGTGGTAGTAGTGAAGACAAAATGTAACATTGGCTCAGATTTGGGGTTTTGTTGGTGAGGTGTGACAGTATGATGGGGAGCAAGGGAAGGTCATTCTGGCAGAGTAGTTAACATGATTGCTGTGGTGCTCAGACTAGATGGGGAGGGAAGGAATGCCAGAGAGCACTATCTAGAAGAGTTCAAGGGACCAGCAGTCTCAGTGTGGGGTAGAAGAAAAGGTTTAGTGGGAGTAAAGGAAAGAGTACTAGAAGGCTGAGGTCAGAGAGCAGGTGAAATATTTGAGGCTAAGATTTGACAGGAAGAGCCATTCTAGACTCTGGCCAAAACCAGTGTCCAGTAGTCAGGATTTGGTATGCACTCCAGGGTAAAGTTTAGATCCAGAATGTCATTTCCCAAAGATTTGTTTTGTTGTTTTTGCTCACCACTTATATTAATCTGTTAGGGCTGCTATAATAGAATACCACAAACTGGGTAGAGTAAACAACAGAATTTTGTTTTTGCATAGTTCTAGAGACTAGATGTCCAAGATCAAGGTGCTGACAGGTTTGGTTTCTCTTGAGGCTTCTCTCTTGACTTGCAGATCTCCCCCTTCTTCCTTGATCGATCTTCATATGGACTTCCTCTGTGCCTGAGCATCCCTGGTATCTCTGTGTATCCAGGACACCAGTCAGATGGGATTAAGGCCCGTCCTTATGACCTTATTTTACATTACTCACTTATTTAAAGGCTTTATCTCTAAATACAATCACATTTTGCACTGCTTGGGGCTAGGACTTCAACATTCGAATTTTGAGGTGGTCATAGTTCAGTCTATGTCACCATTCGTTGCAAATATGTATAAAAACTATATCATATTTTGTATTTGAAATTATTTTGTGTTTGGAGCAAGTAGCTACAACTGACTTCAATATTGTTTTCTAAATCATGTAATTTAGGAATTTGAGGTACAAATTAAGGAGTAAATATCACATCTTTGTTTACTTAAAAAAAAGTATGTCAGCTGACTCCATAAGCATCTAAAATGAGAATTATCAAAATTATTTCAGGCTTGGGGTGCCTGGATGTTTAGGAAGCTGAACATCTGTCTTCGGCTTAGGTCATGATATCGGTCCTGGGATCAAGCTAGGCATTGTGTTCCCTGTTCAGCAGGGAGTCTGCTTCTCTCTTTCCTTCGCCCTCTGCCCCCTGCCCCATACTTTCTCTGTCTCTCTTAAATAAATAAATAAAATCTTTAAAAAAATTATTTCAGGCTTATATGTGGTCTCCCCCATCTATAGATTTTTTTTAAGGTTTTTTATTTATTTATTTGACAGACGGAGATCACAAGTAGGCAGAGAGGCAGGCAGAGAGAGAGGAAGGGAAGCAGGCTCCCCACTGAGCAGAGAGCCCGATGCGGGACTTGATCCCAGGATCCTGGGATCATGACCGAGCCGAAAGCAGAGGCTTTAACCCACTGAGCCACCCAGGCGCCCTAGATTTTGGTTTTAAGTGTACAGTTCGGTGATATTAAATATATTCACATTGTTGCATAACCATCACCTCATCTGTCCCCATAACTCTTTTCTTCTTGTAAAACTGAAACCCTACTATTAAACAATAACTCCTTCCAGCTGCTGGCAACCACTACAATACTTCCTGTCTTTATGATTTGACTACTGTAAGTACCTTATTTAAGTGGAGGTATTTGCCTTTTTTTTTTTTTTAATTATTTATTTGACAGAGAGAGATCACAGGTAGGCAGAGAGGCAGGCAGAGAGAGGGGGAAGCAGGGTCTCTGCCAAGCAGAGAGCCCGATTTGGGGCTCGATCCCAGGACCCTGAGATCATGACGGAAGGCAGAGGCCCAACCCTCTGAGCCACCAGGAGCCCTGGTATTTGCCTTTTTGACTGGGTTATTTCACTTAGCATGATATCCTCAAGGTTTATCCATGTTGTAATATACTGCAGAGTTTCCTTCCTTTTTAAGGCTGAATAATATTCCGTTGTATGTACATACCACATTTTATTTATCCAGGTGTCAGTGGACACTCGAGTTGATTCTACATTTTAGCTGTTGTGAATAATGCTGTTTATGAGCCTGGGTTACAGATCTCTCTTTGAAACCCTGCTTTCAATTATCTTGGGTATATACCTAGAAGTGTTATTATTACTGCATCATGTGCTAAATCTATTTTTAATTTCTTGAGGAACTGTGTTTCACAGTGGCTGCACCATTTTACATTCACACAAACAGTGCATAAAGGATTTCAATATCTCCACATCCTTACTGTTTTGGTTGTTGTTGTTTTTTTTAAAAAATTTTTAAAAGATTTTATTTGTTTATTTGCCAGATAGAGCATAAGCAGAGGGAACAGCAGGCAGAGAGAGAAGCAGGCTCCCCGCTGAACAAGGATCCTGATGTGGGACTCGATCCCAGGACCATGGGATCATGACCTGAGCCCAAGGCAGACGCTTAACCAATTGAGCTACCCAGGCTCCCCTGTTTTGTTTGTTTGTTTGTTTTTAATAGTATCTATTCTAATGGCTATGAGTGGTATCTCATTGTAGTTTTGACTTGTATTTCCCTAATGGTTAGTGATGTTAAGCATCTTTTCATGTGCTTATTGGCCATTTGTATATCTTCGGAGAAATGTCTGTTTAATTTCTTTCCCCATTTTTGAATTGTTTTTTGTTGTTGTTGTTGTTGAGTTCTAGGTGGTCTCTATGTATTCTGGATATTATTAGATAGTCTCTTATTAGATAATATGATTTACAAATATTTTCTCCCATTCTATAGGTTATCTCTCTACTCTGTTGATAATGTCTTCTGATATACAAAAATTTTAAAATATATCAGGTCTAGGTTGTTTATATTTGCTACCATGTATCTTTGGTGTCATATCCAAGAAAACCATTGTCAAATTCAGTGTCATGCAGCTTTTGTTCTGTTTTCTTCTAAGTTTTACTCTTTTAGGTCTTATATTTAGATCTTTGATTCATTTTGAGTTCATATGGTGTTAGTTAAGGATCTAGCTTCATTCTTTTGCATGTCAGTATCCAGTTTTCCCAGACCTATTTGTTGAAAAGACTGTCCTTTCCCCATTGAATGATCTTGGGACTCTTGTCAGAAATCATATGACCATACATGAAATAGTTTGGGTTTATGTCTATTCTGTTGGTCTATATGTCTGTTTTTATGCTAGTACTATACTGTTTTTTGTTTGTTTGGTTGTTTTTTTAGGATTTTATTTATTTATTTGAGACAGAGAGAGAGAGGGAGCAGGGGGAAGAGCAGAGGGAGAGGAATAAACAGACTCTATGCTAAGTGTGGAGCCTGACGCAGGGCTGAATCTCGACCCCGAGATCATAACCTGCGCCAAAATCAAGAGTCAGATGCTTAACCGACTGAGCCACCCAGGCAGCCCCAGCACTACACTCCTGATGAATGCAGCTTTGTAGTAAGTTTTAAAGTTAGGAAGTGTGAATTTTATTCTTTTTGTAAGATTCTTTTGGTTATTCAGGGTCCCTTGAGATTCCATATCAATTTTAGGATGAGTTCTTCTATTTCTGCAAAAAATATCACTTGGATTTTGATAGGGATTGCATTGAGTTTGTAGATTGCTTTGAGTAGTATTGATGTTTTAACAATATTTAGTCTTCTGATCCGTGAGTATGGGATGTGTTTCCATTTATTTATGTCTTTAATTTCTTTCAGCAATCTTTTGTAGTTCTTTGTAATGTTTTTTACCTCCTTGGTTAAGTTACTTCCTAAGTATTTCATTCTTTTTGATGCTATTGTAAATAGAATTGTTTTTGTCATATATTTTTTAGATTGTTCATTGTTAATAGAAATGTAACCAATTCTTGTATATTGACTTTGTGACTTGCTACTTTGCTCAATTGATTTATTCTAGTGGCTTTTTTGGGTGTGGAATCTTTAGGATTTTCTGGATATGCAATCAAATCATCTGCAAACAAAGATAATTTTACGTTGTCCTTTCCAGTCTGGGTGCTTTTTATTTCTTTTACTTGCTTTCCTTGCCTGGCTAGAACTTCCAATATGTTTAAATAGAAGTAGTGGAAAGCAAGCATCCTTGTCTTGGTCCTAATCTTAGAGGAAAAGCTTTTAGTCTTTCACCATTGAGTATGTAGTTTGCTGTGGGTTTTTCATATATGACATTTTTTTTCATATATGCCTTTTACATTGAGATAGTTTTTGTCTAGTTTTGTGGTTTTTTTTAATCAAATGCTTTTTCTGCATGCAATTGAGATGATGATGTATTTTTTTTCCCTTTCATTCTGTTGATGTGGCCTATTATACTGATTGATTTTCATATGTTGAACCATCCATGCATTCCAGAAATAGGTCCCGCTTAGTCATACAGGTAATCCTTTTAACATACTGCTGAATTTTGCTTGCTAGCATTTTGGTGAAGATTTTTACATCAATGTTTATGGAGGATCTTGGTCTGTAGTTGTAGTGTCTTTCTCTGGCCTCAGTATCAATGTTCATTCTTTAAATGCTCAATAGAATTCACCAGTGAGCCATCAAGTCCAGGGCTTTTGTTGTTGTTGGGAGGTTTTTTTTGTTTTTTGTTTTTTGTTTTTTTTACTAATTCTATCTTCTTAGTACATATAGGTGTATTCAGATTTTCTTTTTCTTTGTTAGTATGCTTTGTTATCTAAACCTCTGGTCAAAAGTAGCAATGAGCAGAGTGTGAATCCCCAGTATTTGGAGAAGGGATCCTTTTTGTCTACCCTAGCTCCCTTAATAGGTATGCAAGCTGCTCTAAGAACATGGCAGCTGCCTGCCATTTGGCTTGGGGTGAGGGATGGATACCTGCTGCTGCACTAGGAGCTAAAACCGAACAAATTTTTTTAAAAAAAGATTTTATTTATTTATTTGACAGAGAGAGCGATCACAAGTAGGCAGAGAGGCTGGCAGAGAGAGAGGGAGAAGCAGGCTCCCTGCTTAGCAGAGAGCCCGATGCAGGGCTCAATCCCAGGACCCTGAGATCATGACCTGAGCTGAAGGCAAAGGCTTAACCTACTGAGCCACCCAGGTGCCCCAAAACTGAACAAAATTAAGGACAGTTTCTCATGCAAGGCCTCCCCTACAAATTGCAAGCCTTCAACAGACTCCAGAGTTCCATATATAAAATAGTTGGTTACATCAGACAGTTTCTTTCAGTGTGATTGTTGTCTAGGTGGGAGAGACAGAGACAGATTCTTGGTGTTTCCATCTCCACCATCTTCCCTTCAACTTGATAAGTTTTGACACACATATACCCTTGTGGAGCTGTTGCCCCAGTCAATATAATGAATATATCTCTCACCTCCAGTAGTTTCTTTATGCCACTTTGTAATGACTCCTGTACCTCACTTTTGCCTCCCTGCCCCCAACCCCAGGTAAACACCATAGAATCATACCATATATAGTGTTTTTGTCTGTTTTTTTTTTTTTTTAATATTCAGTACAATAATTTTGAGAGTTCATCCATGTTTTTTTATGTCTCGGTCATTTTTAGTCCTGAATAACGTTCTGTTGGGTAGATCCAGCACAACTTGTAAATCCATTCACCTGTTGATAGACATTTGAGTTATTTCCAGTTTGGGGCTATTAAAAATATAGTTAAAAAGAACATTTTTGTAGAAGTCTTTGTACTTTGTGCTTCTGTGTTTATTAGGGATGCTGTAACAAATTGCTGTAAACTGGTAGCTTAAACAACAGACATCTATTCTCTCATATTCTGAGGCTATAAGTCCAAAATCAAGGTATTGATGTGGCCATGCTCCTTCCGAAGGTTCTAAGAGAGAGACCTTCTTTCTCTTTTCCTAGCTTCACTTCAGATAGTCCTTGGTTTTTCTTGGCTTTTAGCCATATTTCTTCACTCTCTGCATCTTCTTTGTGTGCCAGCTCTTCCTGTGAGCACATCAGTCATTGGATTTAGGGCCCACTTTATTCTGGTACAATCTCATCTTAACTAATTACATCCGCATCCAGATAAAGCCACATTCTGGGTGGACATGAATTTCAGAAGGATACTAACTTCCTGCAACTTTTCTTTCTCTTGGGTACATATCTAGCCATAGGGTGACTGGGTCTTATGGTAGTAGGTGTGTGTAGCTTAAGAAACTGCCAAACCATTTTCCAAAGTGGTGTCCCATTTTACATTCCCACCAGCACTATATGAATATTACAGTTGCTGCACATCCTGGAGAGCACTTACAATGGTCAGTCTTTTTACCTTAGCCACTCTAATGGATTTGAAGTAATAACTCCTTGTGGTCTTAATTTACATTTTCCTAATGGCTGATGATGCTGAGCATCTTTTTATGTGCTTAATTGCCATCTATATATCTTCTTTGGTGATGTGCCTGTTCAGATCTTTTGCCCATTATTAAAATTGGGCTGCTTTAGGGTGTCTGGCTGGCCCGGTCAGTGGGACCTGCAACTTTTGATCTTGGAGTTGTGGGTTTGAGCCCCATGTTGGGTTTAGAGATTACTTAAAAAATAAAATCTTAAAAATAATTGGGTTGCTTTCTTATTTTTTAGTTGTAACAATTTGTATAATCTTAAGATACAACTCCTATGTCAGATATATCTTCTGCATACACCTTCTCTCAGTTTTTGGCTTGCCTTTCATTTCTGTAAAATAGAGATACTGATTTAATTGTTCTGGTTCTGGGGTCCAGACATCAGGATTTTCAAAAGCTCCCAGGTGATTTTAAAATGCAGCCCAGGGGGCTGCCTGGGTGGCCAAGTGGGTTAAGCCTCTGCCTTCTGCTCAGGTCATGATCCCAGGGTCCTGGATTCGAGCCCCACATTGGGCTCTCTGCTCCGCGGAAAGCCTGCTTCTCCCTCTCTCTCTGCCTGCCTCTCTGTCTACTTGTGATCTCTCCCTCTCTGTCAAATAAATAAATAAAATCTTTAAAAAAAAATAAAATGGAGCCCAGGGTGGAGAACCACTGCTTCTAATGTGAGGTTTTGGCCTATGACCATACCACCCTGAACACCCATCTTATCTAAAGTGAGGTTTTGAAGTGCTCTAATATAGTATGGCAGCTTCTTTTCTATGGGATAATTTTGGGAGAAAACCTCCGTCATAGGTAAATTTTTAGCTTTTCTGCTTTAAATCTTTGTTTACTGTCCTTAGACATCACAGCCAGCAGATGGCAATAGTACAACATGTAAAAATTATTTTGCGGTTTATAGCCCAATGGATCAGGTTAAAGGGTTTGGTAAGTTTCTTATATTATTAAACTGAAAGATATCTATGCCATTTTGAAGTCTGGTTAGTGATAGTAAATAAAAATGGGAACTGTATATGTGAATCTTAAGTGAACAAAGCAGAACTCCAAATAGTACACATGTCCTACTGATTTAACTATATGAAACCAATTGAGAGAATGTCAGTGAAGATCAAAAAGTGCATTTGGAGCTATGTGTATACTGTTCGTTGTATATTAGTAAGATTTTTCCCCCTTATTTTCCTTCATTCTTAGCAATAACATTATATTACAATCAGATTTTTTTTTGTAATTAAACTGTTAAGATATGAGTTCAGTTCTTTCTTTCATCTTCTTATCAGGGAAAATTTCAAACATATGTGAAAGGAGAGACTAGTATAAGAACTCCCCACTCAGTGATTATTAACTCATGGCCATTCTTACTTCATTCATACCTCCACCTGTTCTTCCCTTGCCCCTCAGATTATTGTGAAGCAAATCTGATCTTAATCATTTGTCCTGTAAATTTTAAATTCACTTCACTTGTTTCTCTTACCTTAAAAAATACTCCTTTGTAGAGTGATTTTTCTTAAAGACAAAGGAATACTTGAGGATGGCAAAAATCTCTACATCCAATGTGGAGTTTGAACTTAAAGCCCCGAGACCAAGAGTCACAGGGTCCGCAGACTGAGCCAGCCAGGTGCCAAAAGACCCTTTGCATTTTAAAAAATTAACGACTTTTGAGAGCTTTTGTTTATGTGGGATTATAGCTATTGATAATTAATTACTAGATTAGAAATTAAAACTGGGAACCTTTAAAAATATGTATTTATTTGTTTGAAATAACAAAACTATTATATGTTAATATAAATAACATTTCCTCTGTAATAGCTGTTGTCTAAAACAAAAACAGTTTGTGAAAAGAGAGGCATTGTTATATATTTGTAAATGTCTTTAATCACATGGCTTGATGGAAGACAAGTGAATTTTTTTTTTTTAAGATTTTATTTGCTTGACAGAGAGACACACAGAGAGAGGGAACACAAGTAGGGGGAGTGGGTGAGGGAGAAGCAGGCTTCCTGCAGAGCAGGGAGCCCAATGTGGGGTTTGATCACCAGACTCCGGGATCATGACTTGAGCATAAGGCAGACGCTCAACTGACTGAGCCACACAAGCACCCCAACAAGTGAATTTTTATATCTGTTTCTGTACTCAATCTGTTGTATGTGGTTTTGGCTGAGGCATATGAAAAAAATAGAAGCTCATAGAAGTAAATATAGTTAGAAAAGGTGAGATTATTTTATTCACATTTTCGGATAATTGTGGTTATTCTTTGGTATTATATCAAAACTCTACTGCACACTTGTGAGCAAATGAGAGGGAAAAAGGCAGATAATATGTTAATATTATTATAAAAATAGTTTAAAACCTTACAGATTTGCTGAACCACAGCGTGAGAACCACTACTCTAGAAATACTGTGCTATAGATGGAGTTTCCTTTTTCTCTTTGAAAAGTTTCAGTAAAATTTATTTCTCTCAGTTTTAATATATTATATTAAATATTAACAAAAGAAGTTAAAACCAACAGAACAGTCTCACTATTCAGTTTTTTTTTTCAGCGTATTTTCTATTTAGTGTATTCAGTTCTCTTTTAGTTTTTTTCCCCAAAGATTTATTTATTTATTTATTTATTAGAGAACAAGCGTGTGTATGAGTGGGAAGGGCAGAGGGGGAGGGACAGAGCGTCTTAGGCAGACTCCCCCTGAGTGTGGAGCCCCACACGGGCCTTCATCCCATGACCCTGTGATCATGACCTGGACTGAAGTCAAGAGTTGGACAGTTAACTGACTGAGCCCCCCAAGCACCCCTTTTTAAGTTCTTTTTGAGACTTATTTCATCACCATCTGTCCCTTTCCAAAATGGAAGTGTTTTTGTTCTATCACAAAAATGATATTTATTAATTATAAAAAAATTCAGTCAAAATAGTTAGTTCTAATGAGGGAAATAATAGTCTATCATGGTCCTCTCATTTTGAGCTTTTAATGAAACTTTTCTAAACTCTTTTTTTTTTTTTTTTTTAGATTTTATTTATTTGAGAGAGAGAGATTGAGCACAGGCAGACAGAGAGGCAGGCAGAGGCAGAGGGAGAAGCAGGCTCCCTGCCGAGCAAGGAGCCCGATGTGGGACTCGATCCCAGGATGCTGGGATCATGACCTGAGCCGAAGGCAGCCGCTTAACCAACTGAGCCACCCAGACATCCTGAAACTTTTCTAAACTCTTAATGAAACTTTGATCCAACAGCAGACCCCCATAATCCTGTGATTTAGAATTCCTTAAATAAAACTTTAATGACTTGGAATTCTGTTTTCTGAAAAAGAAATTAGAGGAAGGCAAATTGCCTATAGTACATTTAATTAAGTTTGTAGGGTTGAGTTTTTTTATTTTATTTATTTTTTTAAAGATTCTATTTATTTATTTGACAGAGATCACAAGTAGGCAGAGGCAGGCAGAGAGAGAGGCAAGCAGGCTCCCCGCTGAGCACAGAGCCTGATGCTATTCGGGGCTCCATCCCAGGACCCTGGGACCATGACCTGAGCCAAAGGCAGAGGCCTTAACCCCTAAGCCACCCAGGTACCCCTGTAGGGTTAAGTTTCAATCAGACCGTTTGTTCTGCTTGATGATACCTCCTGAGTTAATTGACAAAAGGGAGACCTTCCGGTGTTTCTCTAACTACAGACTTAAGACAGAACATGTCACCCAAATGAATGTCAGTATAAGAACTTATCTAATGGGACGCCTGGGTGGATCAGTGGGTTAAGCCGCTGCCTTCAGCTCCGGTCATGATCCCAGTGTCTTGGGATCGAGTCCCACATTGGGCTCTCTGCTCGGCAGAGAGCCTGCTTCTCCCCTCCCCTCTCTGCCTGCCTCTCTGCCTACTTGTGTGATCTCTGTCTATCAAATAAATAAATAAAATCTTAAAAAAAAAAAAAAACTGATCTAACGTAGGCATCTGTTGTTGTTGCTGTTATTGTTGTTTTGTTTTTAGTTTGAATGGCATCTGCAAATGTGAACAGTGTGTGAGCTGACTGAACCCTTTGTTACAGTCTTCAGAGCTCTGCCCTTCCATCTTTTTTGGGTTTGAAGCTCTATTATCTCTACAATGAACTGTGAGGTTCCTCCCTACCCCCAGATTTAAAAAACAATATTGAATGGCAAATGGCAAACTTGAGGGGTTTGGTAGTTCAAGAAAAAAACTTGAGAAAGAAATGTAATTATATACTAAATGTAGTTTTAAATCCATGTAGTTTGAAGTCTCTGTAAAAGTCCCTTAATGACTATAGTCCTTAACTTTGGAACATTTTACCCAACACATACGTAATTAATCATTAATGTTATTCCCCATTCCCTCTTCTTCAGCTCCACAACTGAAAACTGGAAAATAGGCATGTAATCTCTAGATCATCCAGGGTACTGGTGCAAGAATTATGATGAAACTTATAGAAGAATCAATGAGGTTAGAAGTACGGGAAGGGTGAAGACATACAAAGAGAAGTAGGTGAATTCTTTGCCATAGCTTTCTCAATGTCAAATATTTCCATTATTTTCATATTCTTTTTCATTTTCTCTTATATAATACTTGCTGAAATTCTTCCAACTAAGATCATGTCATTTTTATTAGAATTAGCTTTAAGCAGTGCTTCCTTCTGATGCCTTGCTGAGTATTGTTTTACAAGGAAATGAGAATTGTGTGGGGATGTGGGTGTTTAGTTGCTGCTGTTTTAGAGTGGGGTGGCCAGTTTTTAGACATGGAGAACATTTTTCCTGATAGATTTGAAGAGGATCCTAGAATGGGAGGTTTCCTGAAGATTACAGTGCTAGAGGCAGAGGATAAAGGCACCTTTAGTGTGGGAGATTAAAACATGGTGGGAGTGTGCAAAGGAGAAACTTATTTTATTCTTAGGCCAAGGGCAAGAAAGTCTGGTCTCTCTTATACCCTGTGATTTTTCTCCCTTGGATTCAGGCTGGTACTGCTGTTGTTATAATGTAGCCCCATTATGTAGTTTGGCATGGAAACCAAGTCATTTCTAATAAATTTATACTTGGGGGGAAATACTTGAGTTCTAAATAGCCATTCTGTAAGTGATTTTTTTGGAAATAATGTGTTAGAAGTAAAGTACTACCCAGAGTGACCCCACTTTTAGTTTTCTTTTCCATAGAAAAAGCTACTTCGGATTTCTGATTCAGTTTATCTTTCACTGTTGAGTAATGTGTCAGTTTTTAATGTGTTTTCATTTGGTCTTCCTAGAGAATAGAATGGGGAATAAGATAGATTAGAAATAATAACAAATTGGTACTGAAAGACTGTTTACTTCTGAGGGAAGAGAAAACTATCAATGTGAAATGGCAGCTGCAGAAATGTTGAGAATAAGGGTAAAGGTCTTCATTCTCCAGAGCTCCGAACTCCTCATCTTTGTAAAGATGCCCCTCTTGCTGTCTTTCATCTCTCAGTAAATAGAACTTTCTCATTCTAGTTATTCAGATATCAGAAATGTCACTCATTCTTGACTCCTTTCTTTCCTTCATACCCTACCTCTAGTCTACCAGAAAATCCTGTCAATCTCCTTCAAAGGCTTTTTGACCATTTTTCATCACCTTTACTACTACCAAGTTTTTGATCCAAGGCACCATCATCTCTAGACCAAGCAATTGGCATAGTGTCCCAACTGGTTTCCCTGTTTCCTAATGCAAGTTTGTTTTCAGCCAGTGATCCTTTTAAATCCATGTGGGAACATGTCACTTCTCTGCTTAAAACTCTCCAAGAGCTTTCCATGTCACTCAGACTGAAACTCAGTCTTTTTTTCTTTTTTTAATATTTTATTTATTTTTTTGACAGAGAGAGAGCACTAGTAAGGGGAGTGGCAGACAGAGGGAGAAGCAGGGAGCCCAATGCGGGGCTTGATCCGAGGATCCTGGGATCATGAGCTGAGCCGAAGACAGACACTTAACCAACTGAGCCACTCAGGCAACCCTGTAACTCAGTCTTTACAGTGACCTGCAAGATCCTTTGCAATCTAGCCCGCAATAGCCTGTCAGATCTTACTGCATTCCAGCTGTATGGGATGCTTTGGGTTTCTTTCTTTTCTTTTTCTTTATTTTTCCTTCATATTTCTTGACCTACTACACGTGCTCCTACCTCAGGACCTTTGCACTTGCTGTTTCCTCTTTGTCCAAATGTCTGCATGATTTTTCATCCACTTCTTTTAGCTCTTAAGTATAGCCTTTTTGGAATGGTTCTTTCTGACTATCACATTTTAAATTGCATATATACCCTCACACCTCACCCAAATCTTCTATCCCCACTTTATTTTTCTCTTATTACTATCTGCATACTCTACATTTTATTCGCTTTTTTAAAAAAGATTTTATTTGATTATTTGACAGAGAGAGAGAGCACAAGGGGAAGCAGGTTCCCCTCTGAGCAGGGACCCTGATGTGGGACTTAATTCTAAGACCCTGAGATCATGACCTGAGCTGAAGGCAGATAGTTAACCAACTGAGCCACCCAGACACCCCATTTTATTAGCTTTTATTGTATTTTTGTCATACTAGAAGAGAAGCTCCATGAAAGTAGGAGTTTTTGTCTGTTTGAACTCTGTGGTATCGCCATAACTTAAAACAATCCTTGGCATAAATGATGCTCAATTTGTTGAATTAATGAATAATAGTTACCATTTACTAAATGCTTCATATGTAGCAGGCACTGTGCTAGGTCTTTGTTATCTCTAATTCTTGGGTAGTCTTCCAAGGAAACAGCATCTCTATTTGCTAGGCTTCAGAGAGGTTAAGTGAGTTTGCCACACCAAGTTTGTTAGTAGCAACTGAGCTAGGATTAGAACCCATCTCTAAAATCTGAATTCTATTCATTAATGTTCATAATGAAATACTGGGTCACTAAGAAATTTAACAAGATTGTTTGGTGTTCTTCATTTGATAAAGGAAAATATGTAACATATTTCTAACAATAATTCTGTCTTGGGTTATCTTGACTTTAAAAGATTAAAATGGAATAAAGTTGGGTATTTAAAGGGGCATGCCTCAGTTATCTGGAACATTTACTTACATGTGGAACACATTAGTCCCTCAAAATGCAAGGTAGAAAGGAGTATTTATATTCTTGAAGAAATTCAAGAGATCTTTAAAAATACTCTGTTTTGGGGCACCTGGGTGGCTCAGTGGGTTGGAGCGTCTGCCTTCAGCTCGGGTCATGATCTCAGGGTCCTGGATCGAGCCCCGCGTCGGGCTCTCTGCTCAATGGGGAGCTTGCTTCTCCTTCTCTCTCTCTGCCTACTTGTGATCTCTGTCAGATAAATAAATAAAATCTTAAAAAAAAAAAAAACCTCTGTTTTTTAATTTGCTTTAACTGTGCTTTTTTAAAAAATAAGGCATAGGGACACCTGAGTGGCTCAGTTGGTTAAGCAGCTGCCTTCGGCTCAGGTCATGATCCCAGGGTCCTGAGATCGAGTTTCACATGGGGCTCCTGGCTCCTGAGAAGTCTGCTTCTCCCTCTGCCTGTGCTCCCCTGCTTGTTCTCACGTTCGCTTTCTCTTCCTGACAAATAAATCAATCAATAAAAATAATATATAAGGTTTATTATTTGTTAGTCACTATTGCGTATACCTTACAACTATTAACTCATCTAACCTCATCTTTTTTTGTTTTAAAATTTTATTTATTTATTTCACACACACATGAGAGAGAGAGAGAGAGCACCAGTGAGACGGATAGAGGGAGAGGGAGAGACAATCCCAAGCCGACTCCAGGCTGAGTACAGAGCCTGACTCTGGGCTTGATCTCAAAACCCTGAGACCATGTCTTGAGCCAAAACCCAAGACTCAGATGCATAACTGACTGTATCACCCAAGCGCCCCTAACATCATCTTTATAGTGACCACCGGAAAGTTACTTCACTGCAGTAGTGTCTGCTTATCCGCAGTTTCAATTTCCATGGCTTCAGTTACTTATAGTCAGCCATGGTCCAGAAGCACGTGATCCTTCGCCTGAGTGTTGTCAGAAGGTCAGTAGTGGCCTAATGCTGCGTCACAGTGCCTGTCATTTACCTCACTTCATCTCATCACATCAGCATCTTATCACGCACATCATCACAGGAAGGGTGAGTATAGTCCAAGAAAGATATTTTGAAAGAGAGACCACATTCACATAACTTTTATACAGTATGTTGTTCTAACTGTCCTATTTTGTTATTAGTTATTGTCATTAATCTCTTACTATGCCTAATTTACATATTAAATTTTATCATAAGTATGTATGTATAGATAAAACATAATGTACGTGGGTTCAGTGCAATTCATGGTTTCAAGCAGTCACGGGGGTCTTGGAATAAATCCTCTGTAGATAAGGGGGGGCTACTGGATTCTTGTTCTCCGTTTCCTTTCCTAGTAGGAGCAGAGGTGAGGGTGGAAGCCTGAAAACAGTACAGAGTAGAAGAGGAAGTTGTGATTGAGATGAATAAAAATGCAGAATGTGGGGGCACCTGGGTGGCTCAGTGGGTTGAAGCCTCTGCCTTCGGCTCAGGTCATGATCCCAGGGTCCTGGGATCGAGCCCCGCATTGGGCTCTCTGCTCAGCAGGGAGCCTGCTTCTCCCTCTCTCTCTCTGCCTGCCTCTCTGCCTACCTGTGTTCTCTGTCTGTCAAATAAATAAATAAAATCTTTAAAAAAATGCAGAATGTGTATCTAGCACAATGTCAGTCCTGAGAAGGAATGAATGAAATCGTTGTTGAGGTTTCAGTGGGGTGAAGCTCTTTAGCTCTCTGCCTTTCAAAGGTAGAAATTCAAAGTTAAGTTTTGAGCGGAGTACATGACACTCCTTAATGTTCAGCAGTACTTTTTGTTCAGCATTGTACAATGTTCAGCATTGTTTTGAAACTAAGCCAGTGGTTCTTCTCCCGCTAGGTTGCAAGAAATAGGAGATAAAAGAGTTAAGAATTTGGGGCATGTGGGTGGCTCAGTGGGTTAAAGCCTCTGCCTTCGGCTCAGGTCATGATCCCAGGGTCCTGGAATCGAGCCTCACATCAGGCTCTCTGCTTGGCAGGGAGCCTGCTTCCCTTCCTCTCTCTTTGCCTGCCTCTCTGCCTACTTGTGGCCTCTGTCTGTCAAATAAATAAATAAAATCTTAAAAAAAAAAAAAGAGTTAAGAATTTGGTATGTGAAAGTGTCAAACTTGAATCCGATCAAGCATCTAGAGCCAACTACTAATTTACAGGAAATATGGGGGGTGTATTACACCTGAAGACTGCAATACCAAATTCAGTCCATACGAAACTCAGTGAGACAAATCCGACGAATCTTCTAATAAGTCAGTTGCAAGGAGATAGAGACCTGTAAATCAAAAGCAATTTGTACTTTATCAGTCATTTGCAGGGTATGGACTGTATTGGGCTTTTAATTCCTGATCTGAACAGAGAAATCTGAACACCAGTTGTAGGAAATTATTGTTTATTATTTTTTAGGTGTAATAATGCTAGTGAGTTATGTTTTAAAACTTTATTTTAGAGCTGTGCACTGAAATATTCATGGTTGAAATGATGTGATGTCTGAGATATGCTTCAAAAATAACTGGGAGGGGCACCTGTGAGACTCAGTCGGTTAAGCCTTTGCCTTTGGCTTAGGTGATGATCTTGGGGTCTTGGGATCAAGCCCTGCATCCAGCTCCCTGCTCTAGGGGAGCCCCCCTAGAGTTTGCTTCTCCCTTTCCTCCCCACTGAGGTCTCTTGTCACTCACTCTCAAATAAATAAAATCTTAAAAAAATAAATAACTGGGAAATGGGGGATGGAGTAGGTAGGGTTGCATAAGTAACAAGATTGACCCTGAGTGGATAAAGTTAGTTTATGGGTTCATTGGAATTTATTATATTATTCTATTCTGTATATGTTTGACGTTTCTATTGTAAAAATCATTTTTTTTAAAGGTGGCACAAATAAATACATGCATGCTTTCAGGATAGAAATTATGAAGAGAGCGATTAATAAAACAATGTATCATTAGTGAATTTCATGCAGAGGCAACATCTTTCTATATTTTCCCCCAAATCTATACTCATTGTAAAATGTGAAAATAGTTTAGAAATGTCACTGTGGAAAGTGAAAATCCCCTTCTTCAGTCAAATGTTTAAAAATACTGAAAATTGTCCTATCTTTTGCACATGATAAATGTTCTTTTTTGCATTTAGGAAATGCATGAAATATTTAATTTAGATCAAGAGCAGGAGAGAGAAAAACCACACTGCTTTTGCTTTGCAGAAAGATTAATGTCTGTTCTGGAGTTTAAAAAAAAAATCCTTTACATGCTAATCCATTCTGTAGTGAAAACTGCAGCCAAAGTGGCAGTCTGGAATGTTCCAGTGTTCATCTACCCCTGTCTTTAATCCAGGTGGCAACTGCAGATTAATTCTGGTGTGGTTAGGCCTTCCATGAAGGGAAATTTGAACCTGAGAGCTTATGTTCTTAGCAGTGTTAATTGGAAGACATGGAGTAAGGGGATTTCCACTCTTTGTTAATAAGATCCCCGGGCTTATTTCCTCTTTGTTTTTGCATTTTCCTGAGCTATGAAGCAGCTGCAGGGTAGTAAAATCTGTTTTCCTGCACTTAGGAATGCTGGCTTTACTTTTCGAGATTTATAATGGGAAGAGTGAAATGTTTATGGATTGAGCTACCTATGCAGCTGATTTAAACATTTGCTTTGTGTTGTTTATAAGTTCACTGCATTTGTGCCAGTGGTAGGTTTGCTCAGATGATTTGAAGTAGCAGATAACTCCGTTGTCCCAGAGGCTGGCATTCATGGGTCACTGTTTTAATTAACCATATTCCTCTTTGCAGACTAACTGAAAAACTATGAATGGCAAAATTGCATTCTGCTGTATTCATAAAAATGTTCTCCTTTGCAGATTAATATGGTATAAATGCTTGTCTTTTTTTTTTTTTAAAAAGATTTTATTTATTTATTTGACAGAGAGAGAGACAGTCAGAGAGGGAACACAAGCAGGGGGAGTGGGAGAGGGAGAAGCAGGCTTCCCGAGGAGCAGGGGGCCAGATGCGGGTCTCCATTTTAGAACCCTGGGATAGTGACCTGAGCTGAAGGCAGTCTCTTAACGACTGAGCCACCTAGGCGCCCCTAAATGCTTGTCTTTGGGGTTGAACTGATTATTTAACCTATAAATTCCCCAAAATGAGAAAAGTGAGGGGGTATTTTTCAGGAAAATAGGATAAGGCCGTATCAGGTACTGTGCCTGGGTACAATGTCACTGAGAATTGAAAAGAATTTATTAGTAGAGTGAAGGCTCAGGTGCTATTAAACATTAGGTGAAAGGTGAAAGGCATTATCATAAATTAATACCTTTTCTGCAGGCAATATCCCATGGCCTAATAACTGTGATTCATTTTTTTTTCAAAATATATTTGAGGGCCTGTACCACATATAAACATGGGCCAGACCTTTGGATATAGAAATTTTTGAAGTGATCCCAAGTTGCTCTCACTAAGTTGCTCTCACTAAGTTGCTCTCACTAAGTTTGTGTTAATAGTATCAGGCTTCTGTGCAATCAGAGAAATCCCAGGTGATTATTAGAAAATAAGAACTGGTTATTATTTTTAAATGTTTATTTTTCCAACTTTTTTGAGATATGACATATGACATATTAGTTTAAGGGGTGCAACACAGTGTTGTGATATATGTAAGGAAATGATTATTATATAAAGTACCAGAATAACCTAACAGATCACTTCCAGAACTAGCAGAGCTGAATGATCAGGTCCAAAACACAGCATTCATTGTTCCTGACTGTCAGCTATATTATCAGCGAAGCTAAACTAGTTTTGAAATCCAAAAGTATTTACTTTTAATTTAACATTACTGTATAAAAGTTTAAAGTAGAATATCCTTATAAAGTAAAGGGATGATAGTAGGTTTTGAGGGGAGAGGAAGGTGTCATAACTCTTCTCTCTTGTTTTGTAATTAACTCTAATGGTTTTTAGGTTCTGTTCCATGAGATTCTGAACTCCCAGAAGCTTCAGTAAAATTTTGTGTAAATATGAGTGCAGTGTTTCAGGTGGGTTTTGGACTGGTAGGTAGATACCACACAGCTATCCAGAATAAAATTAGATTAAATTAGATTAAATTTCCTATAGCTAAGGGCACCAACATTTATCTGAAAATGGCTAAATATAGAAGAAACAGGTGCAGTTTATTTCAACAGACTTTACCTCGGTCACTGGAGTCCGTAACAGGGCTGAGCAGCCAGTGACAATGGCCATTCAAGGTAGGATCTCCCTATCTTAGTTCACATTGCATTACAGATTTTTTATATTAGGCTGACAACACTGTTTACAAAGAATTAATGCCACTAGCTAGATGCCTCCTTTAAGAAGACTTTTAGGAATATTGGGCTCTTGGACTCCCATGTCCTCTCCTCCCTGGAGGAGAAAACCCATTTCCCTGCAGTGGAATGCGTTTTTCTCCTGGAAAAAGACCCAAAGTCTTTATGGAGTCCCAGAGGGTTGTTTTTTTTTTTTTTTCTTTCCCCCTCAGCTGTAGTGCTCCTTTGTCTCGGTGACTCCCAAATTGTCTTCTTTAATCCTCACTATTCTTTCGAATGCCAGTTCAGTGTAATCACCTGTCTGTGTGACATTTATATGTGATTATGCCATCATGGACTCAAATTCAGTGTGTCACAAATCAAATTCTTCACAAATGCTCCTTCACTTCTGGCTTCTGATCACACACCATTGAGTTTCTTTTTGTGACTTTCCCCTTTGCCACCCAGACTGAAGACTAAAACTGCTTTTGATTGCTTTCTTCTCCTTAACCTTTGTGTCTAATCAGTCGCAGATCCTCTTGGGCAGTATTTCCCTCATCTCCCTCTGCTGTTCTATTTCCACAGCTCTCATCCCTCCACCAGATCCTTCTTCAACCTCAGCTTCCATGTTAACCTTCTGACGTTTTTCTTGTGTCGACACTCTCCTGCCATCATTCTTTCACACTATTGCCAGATCAGTTTTCTCAGAACAGATTTTGATTACATTATTCCCTTGCCTGAAAGCCTTGTGGCGTTTCCCATTCCTTCCCCAGAAGTAACTCCTTCTTTGGCCGCAGCCCACTTCTCAAGCCTCATCTCTTACCATTCTCCTCCACAAGCAGACGTTGCACCCAGAGCTGACGGCTACTGGCTCTGGCCTGCTTTGCCCGTTCTGTTCCTCTGCTTTTTCTCCTCCTCTAAAATGTACGCTTGTCTTCACATCCTTTTTTTCTTCAAGGTTTGTCTCAAGTCCTTTCTCTGTCACGAAGGCTTCTCTAATCTGCATGGACCTTTTCTTCTTTGGAACTTGGAGCATTTCTGAACCCTGGCACACACTTGGCTATTTACCTTATACCGTCTGTTCTCGTTATAGTGCTTAGGCTTTCACATTGGTATCTGATGTCTCGTCAGCCACCTTAAAAGCTCTTTGAAGGACAGGGTACCCTTCTTTGTATTCTCCATGATGCTTGGCATCGAGGAGGCATGCAGGAAATACTGTTATTTATACATTATCATCCAGTGTTTATATTTCTTTTTTTTCAATGTTTATATTTCTTATGTGATAGCCACCATGTATTTAACTATATTGCTTAATCTTTTTTTTAAAGATTTTATTTATTTATTTGACAGACAGAGATAACAATTAGGCAGAGAGGCAGGCAGAGAGAGAGGAAAGGAAACAGGCTCGCTGCTGAGCAGAGAGCCCGATGTGGGGCTCGATCCCAGGACCCCGGGATCATGACCTGAGCTGAAAGCAGAGGCTTTAACCCACTGAGCCACCCAGGTGCCCCGTATATTGCTTAATCTTTACATTAATTTTGTATAGTATATTATCATCCAGTATTTATATTTCTTTTTTCAATGTTTATATTTCTTGTGCGATAGCTACCCTGCACTTAATTATATTGCTTAATCTTTACAATAATAATTTTCAGTAACTTGCGAAAGCCACACTGTGTAAGTCATGAAGTCAGGATTCACACTCAGTTCTTTGGATTCAGTTATACACGCCATTTACACTTACTAGTAATTCTACTTACTAGTTTGATGTATTTTTTTTTTAAGGGTGGAAGAATGCTTAACACCTACCTTGCTATTACTAGCTTGATTAATGGTAGCAGAAGAAGTGTGCAAGCATGGATTAGCAGTCATTGCTAACAGGGCTAAGCCAAACAGATACAAACTGTCCAAGCAAACTATGTCAGGGTTCACCGGAAAATAGGATTTCCGTTTAATCTCGTTGCTTACTGGTGGAATGACTCATCTTCCAGTTGTCCGTTGTTCTTGAGTTATTCAATATTTGTATAAGTTGGACATGGGAGGGAAAACCGCTGATGAGATATACAAGACACGTCATTTGAGCTTATGAGTGTTCCCAGGATAGCCCCAAGATGTCTGCCTGTGTATTCTTGCCTCTCTAATTTACTTTTAACTCTTTCACCTTTTGAATTTCTTTCAGAATGAAGCCACTTCCTGGTTCCTTTCTGCCTTCCATGTAGACAGCTTTAGGAGGCTACTTTTTATTACTGTGATGCACAGGTCTTGACCATATGCTTACTTTGTTATAGTCAGATTTAGGATTGTTTACTCAGATACTAGACATTCCAGGAACTGAAAATTTTCCCTTCTCTATTCTCCCTTTTCTAATCTTGATTTTTTTTTTCATTGAAAGAGGAGCAAAATCGGTGCCTGGGTGGCTTAGTCGTTAAGCATCTGCCTTCGGCTCGAGCCCCGCATCAGGCTCCCTGCTTGGCAGGAAACCTGCTTCTCCCTCTCCAACTCCCCCGGCCTGCGTTCCCTCTCTCGCTGTGTCTCTCTCTGTCAAATAAATAAATAAAATTTAAAAAAGAAAAAAGAAAAAAAACAGAGGACAAAAATATAACCCAGACCATTTTCTTTTGTAATTAACAATAAAAATGAGTATAGATGACAGCAAATTCTGCCTCCATGCTAGTGCGAAAATGTTAAGCTTTGATGGCTTTTGCAGATACAATGTTGTTTCTGGTTTATAAACAAAAGAAATAGCTTATTTGGCTCAGTAAAGTTCTGAGTTAAGTAGGAGTCAGAAATAGAGGTTCTGTGTTTTTTATGTGGTCATTAACTTGGTTTCCCTGTGTATCTTGGTTTTCTCACAGCATTGTTTGGAGGACACAGTCAGAAGATATGTGCCCATTGTAAAGCATTAATGTAGTTTTCAAGGAAGCATGACAGACAGTCCTAGTGGAAAAAACTTGATTTATGAATCATCTGTACCTGTGTAGTGCATGGGCAATGGATCCAGTCTCAGTCCGGAGCCCTTCTGAAGGGGATGAGCTGAATGGTTTCTTTGGCCCTTGAATCGGAACACCTGGGAAAAAATGAAGTGTAGACATGCTTTTCTTACACATATGGAGGCAGGTTATTGGTACTTACAGGGATCCATCTACCCTACCACCATGTGAAGACAGGAGCACGGAAAGTTACTTTCCTTTATAGCCCAAAGAGTTATAGTGACAAGCTGCTGATAAAACTTGTGCTATTATTGCTGCTTACCTAATGCACATGTTAGATGCTTTTCAAATGCTAATCAAATCATTTAATTTTATTGAGTCCTTATGGTAACCCTTTAAAGTAGGTAGGTAGCCCCACTTTATACCTGAGGAAACTTGAGGCTCAGAAAAGTGACCAAAGTTGTAAGAGGCGATAGATGGCCTGGCAGAGAAGATGCAAATCCAGATAGACTTATGGCTAGTTCACACTCCATTAGCACATTCACAGCTCCTCTGAGGGCTTGTGCTTGAACCTGAGAAGGATAATAATAATAATGCGGTATCCAAAATTACTGTTAAAGGAAACATTTTGAGTTTTTTTTTTAGGGTGGACAGTGAAAAATCTATAAAGACTCTGAAAAAGAGCCTTGGATGATGCTCTATAATTGCTTTTCTCTGGGAATTCTTTTTGAGGGTTTCAGGTTCTATGTGTCATGCTAAATTTTTCTTCAAAACTTTTCTCTCCCATATTTGAAAAGTGTTTACTTTCCAATTTTGGGTGGGTAGTTTTTCTACTGAGTTTTAGCTCTGCATATTTTATTTTGTTTTGGTTTGGGATCATCCAGTGAAAGGACTTAAAATTTTCTGTGTGTTTGCTTCCAAGAAAGGAGGGAGGTTTGGCAGAGTGTTGATGCTTTAGAGCTGGTTCCTGGTTGCTTGTAAAGCAGAGGGGATTTCCAGAACGTGTAAGCGTGGATGAACTCCTTTAACTGAAAGCAGAATTAAAAAAAAAAAAACAAAAAACATGGTTTTTTTTTTTAAATTTTATTTATTTGACAGAGAAATCACAAGTAGGCAGAGAGGCCGGCAGAGAGAGGGGGGGAAGCAGGCTCCCTTCTGAGCAGAGAGCCCGATGCGGGGCTCGATCCCAGGACCCTGAGATCATGACCTGAGCCAAAGGCAGAGGCTTTAGCCCACTGAGCCACCCAGGCACCCCAAAAAAACCAAAACATGATTAATAGCATTTCTGGGAGCCATGTTTTGTTTTGTTTTAAGGTTTTATTTATTTATTTGACAGACAGAGATCACAAGTAGGCAGAGAGGCAGGCAGAGAGAGAGGAGGAAGCAGGCTTTCTGAGGAGCGGAGAGCCCGATACAGGGCTCGATCCCAGGACCCTGGGATCATGACCTGAGCCAAAGGCAGAGGCTTTAACCCACTGAGCCACCCAGGTGCCCCTGGGAGCCATGTTTATCACCTTTTCTTGACTGATGTGTTCCTTTCTAATTTGGGAGCAAGATTCTGCAATTAAAATGTATTGCCTTAAAAAAAATGTATTGCCTTTTTGCTTTCGTTTAGCCCTTTTTTGTGAGTCAGGATAGGATAGGAACAGGAAGGTGAGTGAGATTAAAAAGAATATGGTTTTTTGTTCTGCCTAAAAATTTAAT
>RCUC01166211.1:0-48608 GCA_003697995.1 Taxidea taxus jeffersonii
TTAAAAAAAAAAACACTCTTAAAAAAAAAAAAAAAGAAGGAACTGAAAGAACTACATAGGTCTTAAAGAGAATGAAAAGTGACTTTTGAAATAAAGAGAGACACAAAAGATTTAAATCTTTGGAAATGCCCCACAGTCCTCTGAAGGACCACGATGAAGTTTTCCATCTCCTTATATTTCTCTCTCGGCTAAACAGAACTGACTCCAGCATTAATAATCGAAACAAACAAAAACAATTTCTTGTTTTATTCATTTATTTATTACTATCCTAATACTTTCATCGCTTGTATGTAACATTTTAGTTGCATTAAAGGTAAAATGAACTATAGAACTTTGCTGGGAAACTAACCCATCTTTCATAATGCTATTTCAATGTCTAAAGAAATCCTTCTAATTGAGAGAAGAGTGACATAAAAATTTAAAACAGAGCCTACTTAAAAGTTTGGAGCTACTTATATTGAGTCATGTTTCTATGGGGATAAAGTAGAATTCATTGTTGGTATCTAAAGCATCTTTCCCTTCATTAGCATGATAGAATCCCTTAGAACAGTGCTGTCCACTAGAAATATAAGAGCCACATGTGTAATTTTACATTTCCTAATAGCCATATTTTAAAAAGTAAAAGGAAACAAGATTAATTTTGATAATATATTTCATTATATATATAAATATATATTTAATAATAATATATTTATTTCATTGGATTCCTTATTTAATCCAAAGTATTATCATTTCAACATGAAATCAATACTTTTAAAATCACTTGTGATGTATTTTACTCTTTTTTTTTAACCAAGTCTTCAAAATCTGGTATGTATTTTATCCACATCTCAGTTCAGACTAGGGACATCTCAAGTGCTCCGTGGACACACGTAACTGTGGCTATTGCATGGGACAGCACAGCTCTATAAATGTTTGCCTCATCTCTGTGCTATGAATATATCAGTTTTTCCCTAATTTTGTTCTTAATTGCATTGTAGCATTTTCAAAAGTTAAAAGTTCGTCTGAATTTTGAGTCATCATTTATTTCTCTATCTACATTTAGGGAGGGGGGAATTGACACACTGCAGTAGCCAAACACAGAAGCACACTTTTGACTGATGGTTAGAAGGGCCATGCTGGTTCCATCCTTTACAAAATAAGGGGGTATGGTATTTCCACTTAGGTCGTCTATTTCAACACCATGGATGTGTGGTTCTAGAAATCACAACTGTTCCTCTGCAGGGCATCCCAATGATAGACATATATTGAAATCTGATAAATGTGGAAATCTGGGGAAAAAATAGTATCAGAATCATAGAATCTTAAAGCTTGAAAGATTCCCCAGAGGATATTCTTTCCAGCCCTCATATTTTACAGCTGAAGAAACTGAGGTCTAGAAAAGTAAAGAAACATGCCAATGGCCATAGGACTTATTAGAAACACAGAAGAAGTAGACATTAGATTTCCTGACTCCAAGTTTAGAGTTATTTTATTTTTTCAATAATGAGAACTTTATTTTTCAATAATGATTCAGTTATTGCTCCCATACTTTAGGTGATTACCAAAGCTGTATTTCTCACCCCCGTACTGTTTTGGAAGAGGACTCTTTCTTCATTTATACTCAGAATTTTAAATAAAATTTAGCTCCTCAGAAACCATTGATATAGAGATGTGAAATGGTATAGAAGGGTACCCCCTGAGGTATATGAAAACAAATATTGATAAATGAATGTTTAATAAACCCAACTTTAAAAGCAAGGTGAGGGGCACCTGAGTGGTGCACTTGGTTAAGTGTCCAACTCCTAGTTGTAGCTGAGGTCGTGATCTCAGGGTCCTGAGATCGAGTCCCATGTTGGACTGACCCTGTGCTCAGTGCGGAGTCTGTTAGAGACTCTCCCTCCCTCTGCCCCTCTCCTCCTCTCTCTCTCTCTCAAATAAATAAATAAATCTTTAAAAAACTAAAAACTAAAAATAATAAAATAAAAATTAGGTGAATTTAGGGTCTGCTCTGATTATAACAAAATGCGTGACTTGCAGGTGCTGTTTCTCTTATCCACATGGGCAGCTTAAAGGTGGTGCATGTGATGAAAAGTGAAAAATCTGAGAAGGCAAATGCATACTTTTCATTTAAAAACTCACTTGCACAAAAGATATATATGGGTAGAGTCACAGAGGAATCCATACCTCTTTGGCGTTGGGATGAAACACACATTCCTATTTCACTGGAAATTCACTTTATCAAGGGACAGACTGCCCTCTCTCTAGCACAGGGGAAAAAAGGCACATGATTTTAACACAGACAATTCTTCAAACGGTCTTTTAGATAAATGAATAGAATTTCACTGTCTTTCTCTTTTTATTCACATCAATTCGTTACTTGCAAATTTTTCTGCAAAGGGGGAAATGAACTGGAGCAGCAGGTCTCAAAATATGGGCTGATGAACACTCAGTCCTCGGGGTGAAAAAGGGGTCCTCGGATGTAGCCATCTGTGAAATGGTGCTCTTGGGATCTCTGCCCTATGCTCTACCACACACTTTAGCATCATCAAGGCTAAGAGAAGTTCTGTGGTTAAAAAGCAAGAAAAAAAACTTGTCCCCTTTGTTTTAATCTAGATTTACCCAAGTGATTTGATGAGAATTTTTTTCCTCTGTAGCATCTACAAATTATAAATCCCATAGAACTAGATTCCCATGGAACACACTTCTAGGAAATGCCAGCTTTGTGTATTTTTTCTTCAATCTGGGGGAAAAGGGAGAAGCAAACACAGCAGGCCAGACCAGAAACATTAGTTCATGGAGGGCAGTGAGGGAATATTTTCACCAACACCAGCACCTGAGGCATCTTGACCTTCACTTAGAGACAAAGTGTGGTAGGACACAGCCAGATCATTTAGGGCATTCTGAGAGCAGAAATATGATGCTGAGTAAATGACACCTTCACCTTATATCCCATGAAACTCCATCAAGAATTCCACCCTCCCTCTTTCCCTTATGAAAACCTCAATCTTTGCAGCCCTACTGCCAAGAAAAAAACACAGCAATTTTTGTTTACTAATATGAGCTAGCTTCCCCCACAATTAGAAAGCATAATGCTACTGGGTGTTATACACAACTAACAAATCATTGAACACTACATCAAAAACTAATCATGTGCTAGATGTTGGCTAACTGAACATAATAAAAATAAAATAAAATAAAAATTTAAGAAAGAAAACATAATGCGAGGTAGGATTTGTTCTGATTATTCTCCGTGCTCATCTGGCAACACAGTGAAAAGTAAGAGTGTTTGAGTATAGTGTCACTCTAAATTGTGTTTAATAGAGTTGAACAGTATGAAGGGGCTTTCTTTTTCTTCAATTGCTACATTATTTCATGTTCTCTTGAGTATTTCTTCCTCACCCTATTTATCTTGGGCAACTTCTGTAACCTTCTGGTTGCCTTGTTACCTTGTAGTCAAGGCTAGTCCTGTTCAATCAGAAGTTCCAATGTCATGGGACACTTGGGTGGCTCAGTCTCGTTGGGCCACTGCCTTCAGCTCAGGTCATGGTCCCAGGGTCCTGGGATGGAGTCCCGCATGGGGCTCCTTGCTCAGTGAGGAGCCTGCTTCTCTGTCTGCCTGCTCTGCCTGCCGCTCTCCCCGCTTGTGCTCTCTCTGACAAATAAATAAATAAAATATTTAAAAAAAAAAAAAAGAAGAAGAAGAAGAAGTTCCAGTGTCAGATCTGACCTCAAACTCTCTTACTCCTTTGACCTCGGTCAGGCTGCAGTGCCAGGAACATGGGTTGGACCTAGATTATCTCCCTCCATTCCCACCAGTCTTCTGGTTCTCAACCCTCATCGCCAAGTACAGAGAAGAGAGAGATCGACAAAGCATGGGTCTCTTGTCTTACTGGCCATGGTGTCTCTTGACTATCAACACTGTCTGTGGGGCATTCAAATAAAGCTCTCCCATGAGACCCAAGTGGGAGTGTTTCAGGCATCCAACAAGGGTCCCCCAGTTGCAGTTTCTTAGGGTAAGAGATCCACTCCGGCTCAACCTCTTCTAACCTTCGTGTTTAGATCTTCTTGTGGTCTCTTGCTGTTTGGATCCCCTCATCCAGAAAGCATTCCTCTTGGATAGAATACAGGCATAAAGGCCTATGGTCAAGCTTTCTTCTGAAGTGTGCCATTAACTCGTCGGATAATCGTGCTTTTAAGGGGTTTGTAATTATTGGGGGGTAATGCCAGTTGCTGTAAGAGATAAATCTGAAATTTTCAGTGGTTTAACCCAGAAGACATATACACCTTTTTAAAATAAAGCCCAAAGAGAATGTACTTGGATTGATGATGATGTCTTCTGACATCCCGGCTTCCTTTGTCTTACAGCTCTGCCCTCCTCTGCAGCTCTGGAATTCTCAGCACTAACATTTCCTCACAATCCACTGAAAGATCCCAGTCACATGCTCACCTCTAGCTGTAAGGCAGGCTGGACACTGTAATCTAGCCATGTGCCCCGGAGGAAAAAGGAATGCTTTGGTGATGCCACAGTCTCTGCTATAGGCTTGTTTTCCTCTTCTCTTACCACTTTCCATTTAAGAGAATCCCTGGGATCCCCTTAGCCTCTGTTATAGACCACCAACCTATTTCCCCTAGAAATCAGACAGCATCCCACCACACAGGGACATCTTTTTTCCTGTTGGCCCAGTAGCATGTGGAGACCAAAACCACATAGCAGGCTCAACATTCAATTAAATGGATCTACTGTTGTGTCCCTGATTAGAGGCATTATTTTTTTCATTCTGAGATCTTTGAATGAGCAAAGCTCAAATCTGTGAGACTGGGAAATAAGATATTTGTAAGTGAGATTAGATGTAATAATGAGAACTGCCATTCTATTCCAGGAATTCTTTTTATGGAGAAACCACCACATGTTATTCACTAGATCAGAGCATCCTGCAGTACAGTAACCCAATCTCACAATGATGTCTCCCAATTGCATCTATAACCAAGTTGTCAATTGGCTGATCCACCCTTCTAGAAGGCCAGCTGCTTCAGGAGAATGAGGTATATGGTAACATCAGAGAATCCCATGCGCATTCACCCAGTGGTTGGCTTTTTTTTTTTCCTTCCTGTAAAAGAAGTTTCTTATTCAGAGCGATATTGGGTGGCTTACTATGATAGCAGCAAATATGTCGATGTAAGTCCATGGATGTTAGTAGTGGCAGAGTCATGGTGTGCAGGGAAAGCAAATATATACCCAGGATAACTGTCTATTCCAGGAGGGAAGAGATCTGATAGGACTGAACTGCAACCAAGAGGCTTCCTGGTCCTCCTTACAGAATAGGAAGAATTTTTTTGGATTTTGTTGACAATATATACCATATTTCGACATATGCTCCAATCCATTCTCTGCTGAAGCTGTAAAGTTTTGGAGAAATCCCAGGCGAGTAAATCTCTCTACTCTTTTTTTTATTTTAAGATTTTATCCATTTATTTGACAGAGAGGGAGAGAGATCACAAGTAGGCAGAGAGGCAGGCAGAGAGAGGGGGGGAAGCAGGCTCCCCGCTGAGCAGAGAGCCCAATGCAGGGCTCGATCCCAAGACCCCAAGATCATGACCTAAGCCAGAGGCAGAGGCCTAATCCACTGAGCCACCTAGGCACCCCTAAATCTCTCTATTCTTATCGGTTTGCAGGATGATTCAATTTTACCACCCCCACTGAGAAAATAACCAGTGTGTGGTTACCAGACCTATGGACTCACTGGGCCCACTGAAGGTGGGCTCGACCCCAAATTCCACTTTCCCATTGACTTCCATTAAACCTCCACTGTGACCAGTGCATCTCAGTGTTGTCTGAGCCACAGGATTAACTTCAGTTCAGAGCCAGTGTCCACATGCCCACCACAACTCAGTTACTGAGTATACAGTTGGAAGAGATAAACTCAAGAACTGAATCTCTACATTAGCTCCCTGATTCCTGAAATGGGAGCATTGTAATAGGAGTCAAGTGGAAGTCAATGGAAACCCCTCTCTCTAACAAAGTAAACCAAAAGTAATACCATACTAGTGGAGTTTCAGAGATAGCCAACCATCAAAAGTGTGAAGAATTTGGGATCTCTCTTTGTACAAACTCTAGTAAGTGGCTACAAGACTCTTGGGGAAGGCTAGGATCTACAGAAAGTCTGATCTCAAAGATTTCAAATCTCTTCTTATCTATGGTTACTAGATCTAGGAATTGCCTCAAGTCTTAGAATTCTGTTAGTGGTTTGGCCTCTATATAGGATGACTCTCTTACCGAATCTGTGGAGTTTTTCAGCTCTACAGATCAAGGAAGAATTAGTAAACTATCTATTTCAGTCCTAAGATCTCCATGTTCCATCAGCACACCACCAAAGCCTGTCTTTGTCATCTGTCATCTATCTTTGATCACCACTCTGGCCGAGGTGTCTGTTAAATGTCATGCCCACCTTGTCTCTTGAAGTCATATATTGCATATTGCCTCCGCCATCCTGCCAGCATATAATCACTGTGGCAACTAAGAAGTCCATTTCTTTCTTTCTTTTTTTTTTTTTATTTGACAGAGAGAGAGAGATTACAAGTAGGCAGAGAGGTAAGCAGAGAAGAGAAGGAGAAGCAGGCTCCCCACCAAGCAGAGAGCCCAATGCAGGGCTTGATCCCAGAACTCTGGGATCATGACCTGAGCTGAAGGCAGAGGCTTAACCCACTGAACCACCCAGGTCCCCAAGAAGTCCATTTCAAGCATCACCATAGTCATCACTAGCCTACGGAGAACAACTCCTTGGCATTTAGCAAGAATGCTGGTATATTTTCTCAATATATTAAGGAAAGGAATATTCTCTGGGACACCTAGAGGTGGCTGGGAAGCTGTCTAGTTAAGGCAGATGAACAGTAACAAAATATAAATGCACTTTGACTTCCTGTCTCCCTAAATCCTTCTACTGTCTTATACCAATGCCTCTCTGGCCTCTCAACTTCCTTCAACTGGGGACACTGCAGCCAGTTTTGAGTCAGAACCAAGAATATCTGGTAAGTCTACACTGGTGTTCCTCCTTACTGCTTGCTATAACACCCTTAGGACCCATTCAAGCACATATTCCTTAAAATCATGCAATTCTTTTCTGTGAGAGACTTCTTCTGTTGAACCTGATTTTGTAATTGGCCCCATGGAGGCCACTGAGGTCCAGCACTGGATACAGGCCTAGAGGCAATGATGCTTGGTAAGGTGGGACACGGGAGAATTGTCATCCCTTGCAGGGTAACTATCCCAATTAGGGGTCACTAGGCTGTCTTCAAGCAAGACTGTTTCAGTCTCAACAGACAGAGGAAGTGCTACTTTTTCCAGGCAGGGAGACACAGGAAGCAACTGAAGTTTGGGGATATTCAGGTCATCTGAATCTTCAGTGTCTCAGAAGATTTTAGTGAAAATAGCTCTTTCAGTTTCTTTGTAGCCCCCTCCTCCTGAGGACTCAGACCTGAGTCCCTAAGGGGACAAATCCAAATGGCAGCATCATGCCGTGCTCAGAATCGTCTTTCTCATGTGATGGCTGAGGCTTCATTACAGGTTCAAGCTTGTCTGCTTGACACTTCCCTCCCTGAAGACAATTTCTCTCCTGGGAAGCATCATGGTGTCTCATACCTGCAGACTCCGGGCAGGGTGACCCCAAGAGTCTGCCAGGCACATCTAGACCAGTTGGAATCCCAGAGGTAACCACAGCTCATGCTCAAACCTGGACCTCTGCTACAAAACTTTAAAACAAACTCAGTATCTTATCCACTCTCTGGTCAACATAATCTAATCAAAGGCATCGCGTGAAAATGTGCAAAGGAAATGTTTGCTTCAGACTGCATTTACAGGGTTGGCACCAAGCCGATAAATACCACTTTTAAAGGAGAAGTTCATGATGTGAATTTGATACAGTTTTAAAGTTCATTTCTTTTTATGACAGTTTCAGACTGATTTTGTGCAGACTTGTTTTTATGGTCAAATCAAACTCTAAGTGCTGGATTACCTGCCAGAGAAGATAAACGTGTTGCAGTGACTTAATTTTGATGACATATTTATGTATTTTTAAATTTTAGTTATCATGGAGGGTTTGCTTATCTTTCCTAACTCTGGAATTAAGCCATATTTGTGTCTAGTAAGGAAGAAGACCTTTCCTAACCCAGTTCAAACTCAGTTACCAAGAAACACCGGCAACAAGGATGTGGGTTCAACTGTCATCGGGTGCTGAACACATAAATGGCTCGAAGGCCCGCCTCCCCAGGTGGAAAAGATAAAAGGGGATCAGAGTGAGGATTTGGAGAGATTACCTACCGGCAGGCTCTGTTGTGGCCAAGTCCCCACCCACCTTTGTAAGAGAGGCTGCCACCTTCCAATCCTAAACCTAATCAAGAGAGACTTGAGTATTAAAAGAGACAACCACGGGACCACCCAGATTGTTGTAAGAAGCACAGCTGTAGCGAGAGACACAAGGGGAGTTCGTTCCTGACTCCCTGGAGGAGAGAAAGCAGGCCATCAACTGAGGCCGAGACAGGGGCTGCCTCACTATTTAGGCGACAGAGCTGGGGCATTCCAAGGAGTCTGTCAGGATATGGATGTGAGTGCTTCCTGGGGATACATGTGGGCCAAAGGGAAAAGAACTGGTGGGTTGGAGGTGGGGGGAGCGGGTATCATTGGGCTTCATACAGTAGAGCTGCCCAAGGAGCAAGGTCATTGGGCTTCATACAGTAGAGCTGCCCAAGGAGAAAGGTGACCTCAGCAGAAAAAGTGTAAAGGTGTTCAGAGGCTGTGAATGGTCGTCTTAGTCCATCCTGAATAGACCACGCATGCCTGTAGCAAGGAAGCTATAGAAAAGGGGCCAGAAGTAAGGGACCTCAGAGGAGCCCATCAAGGTTCCCCAAGAGAGGAAAGTCCGTTTTTTTTGTTTTGTTTTGTTTTTTAAGATTTTATTTATTTATTAGTTAGAGAGAGAGAGAATGCGAGCACAGGCAGACAGAGAGGCAGGCAGAGGCAGAGGGAGAAGCAGGCTCCCTGCGGAGCAAGGAGCCCGATGTGGGACTTGATCCCAGCACGCTGGGATCATGGCCTGAGCTGAAGGCAGCCGCTTAACCAAATGAGCCCTGTGCTACCCAGAAACATCAGCTTGAACAAACTGACAGGCCCAGAAAGCATATAGGACTGTCCATTCACTACCTTAACCTTCCTCCCTACTAACAACTTCGACATTGACAGAAGGCCAGCCCTGAAGCTAATGAATTAGGGGCTCAGGGCTGGGAGGCTGGGAGCAGAAGAGCCATGTCCCTTCCTCTACCACATACTTCCAGCAGGAAACAAGCCCGAGCTGAGAAGGGGAGATTTACACAAAGACAAGTTTGGTTTGATCGTCACATGTGTATGACAGTCTCATCACTGAATTGAGTCCATCTATGAAGTAAGAAAGGCCAAATACAACACGGGTCCCAAGAACAAGTCAGTGTATTTGGGTAAATACCCAGCAGTGTAATTGCTGGATAAAAGGAAAGTTCTATTTTTAACATTTTGAGGAACCCCATACTGTCTTGCCCCACTACTGTCTTGCACCAGCAGTGCAAGAGGGTTCCCCCTTTTCCGAATCCTCACCAGTATCTATTGTTTGCTCTGTTGTTGATATCAGCCAATCTGACAGGTGTGAGGTGCTATCTCATTGAAGTTTTGATTTGTATTTCCCTGATGATGAGTGATGTGGAGCATCTTTCCATGTATGTGTTGACCACCTGTATGTCGTCTTTGGAGAAATGTCCATTCATGTCTTCTGCCCATTTTTTAACTGGATTATTGGTTTTTTAGGTATTTGGTTTTATAAATTTTTTATATATCTTGGGTATTAACCCTTTATCAGATATGTCATTTGCAAGTATCTTCTCCCATTCCATAGGTTGCTTTTTAGTTTTGTTGACAACAGCCAGTTTATGGAAAGAGCCCAAATGTCCATCAACTGATGAATGGATAAGAAAATGCAGCATCTGTATATAATGGATTATTACTCAGCCATAAAAGAGAATGAAATCTTGCCATTTGCACTGACATGGATGGAGCTAAAGAGTCTTATGCCAAGCAAAATCAGTCAATCAGAGCAAGACAAATACCGCATGATTTCACTCACATGTGGAATTTAAGAAACAAAACTGGGGGGGGGGGGGGCGGGGAACAGAGAGGCAAACCAGGAAACCGACTCCTAACTAAAGATAACTAACTAAAGATACCAAACTGAGGGTTACTGAAGGGGAAATGGGCCGGGTGATTGGTTAAATGGGTGATGGATATTAAGGAGGGCACTTGTGATGAGCCCTGCATGTAGGGGATGAATCACCAAATTCTACACCTGAAACTAATTTTACATTATACGTTAACTAACTGGAATTTAACTGGAATTTAAATAAAAACTTGAAAAAGAAAAAAAAATTTGGATAGCTGTTTAACCCATCAGGGTGACAGAAGGTTGAGAACTACTACACACAATGATTTTATTCCTTATATAATGGAATTATTTACTTATTTATGAAACAATAATTTATTATCATCTTGGAATTTTTTTTTTTAACTTATAAGAAATGTTATTTAGCCTCAGTGAAGACCCGGTTGTCTACCCAGCCACCCAAAGCATGTTTTTATCTTCCTTCCCACTTAACCTACAAAATTACCCACAAGACTCGTGGGATGAGATTCAGCATATGCCATAATTTCTACAGCAGCCCTCCTGACTCCAAGACTATCTTAATGTTTTCTTTCTTTTTTGTTTTTTTATCTTAGTGTTTTCTTAAAGGACACCAAAATAGGGATGGCAAGTTCGAGGGGCAAGTTGCTCCCATAGCTGGAAGGTTATTATGGAACAGAAAAGCATCTCCAAAGCTATCAGTCCCTCAGACCTTCCCCAAACTATAACCTCATAACAGCTACCATGCATCCACTCCCTCTGTACACCCAGTCATTTCGTCCCACATTGGTACCCTAGGGCCTGCATATGATCATCCTCAGTTTAAAAGTG
The DNA here is from genome assembly GCA_003697995.1 of Taxidea taxus jeffersonii. NCBI lineage: Eukaryota > Metazoa > Chordata > Mammalia > Carnivora > Mustelidae > Taxidea > Taxidea taxus. Next base: position 11,007 of record RCUC01166211.1, read on the forward strand.
AAAAGGCTAAAACTTTAAAAGGGTATCTAACAGGTCCAATTCATATGAGTAAAAAAAAAAAAAAAAAAAAAATTTCACCCTATCCCTGGCTGCTTGCAAAGCCCATTCTCTCAGTCAGAATGCTCTGGATGCTTCTCTCTGGTGGCATATTGGTTTGCTATTCCCACACCAACTGGAGAGGACTGCCTCAGACGGCCAGAGATGCTGTGGCAGGTGGCCTGGTGTCTCACAGGGCAATTGCAATAACAGTCTTTCATCAAACACATAAAGTGCCAAAGTCATTTCTCTTTAGTTACAAGCAGTGGGAAATGTCGTGCGTGCAGACAGCAATCTGTTGAGCTACGAGAAGCGGCGGTTCATTCTATTTTTTAGAAAGTTTTCACAAAAACAAATACTCTTCAGTTGGTGGGAGCTTTTCAAGACATGGAAAATTTCCAAGCACTTGGTTATGGAATTTATGACCTAAGCTTCATGATGTCTCCTATCTTGTTCTTAGAGGAGTTTTTCAGATTTATAGAGTGTGGCTTACTCTAATTGTATTAGAAAAATCAAAGCTCCTCTAAAACTGACCTGCAGTCAAACAGATACAAGCAGGGAAGGCAACTACAACCAGAGAAAGAGTCGTGAGAGATCATTTATTTTGCTAAAATTTTATTTTAGAGATCTTTCCATATGGTTCAATGTAGCTGAGTTCTTTTAAAAACTAAAAGGCTGTCTTACATAAACAAAGGTGCCTAGCCAACATAAGGAAATTGTTTTAAAGGCTTGAATTAAATATGTATGCTATATATTTCTTCTTTTAAGCAATTACACTATTCACTCTGGCCTAGGAGGCTTTCTTCTTAATGATATTAAAACGAGGAAAAAGATTCATTGGCATGAATATGATATTTAACTGTTCAAATTAAAAGCAGACCTCAAAGCAGTCTTTCAAAGCAAGTATTTGAAATAACTTTTCTGTGAACTAAGCTGGTAATGACTTGGGGGGGAAAAAACCACTTCTCAGTCCTTTTTCCACTCCTATCCAACTACTCTGGGCCAAGGTATTCCCTGCTAATCATACATATTTTATTTTCATCCAACTTACCAGGCACCTTAATTTAAAAAAGAATCCAATAGTAAAGTACTTACTCAACACGATGAAAGTTCCCTTGCTTGTGCAATTTCTACTTCATGACAGCCTTCAATTTATACAGTTCTTTTCATCTCCTTACTTTGAGGACTTGTTTTAGACTATAATTATTCTTGAGACTCTGGGTTAACACAACCATTAAATCTTGGATAGGGGGATGATAAATTGGAGGCTAACAAGTTGTACTGATCTTTTTCTGAGACTCTTCTTGTTTGAACTCAACCACCATAAAGCAACACGAAGAAACATCTACATTCTGGAAAGCAACACACACACACACACACACACACACACACACACAATTATACTGCTCCCCCCCACCAAGTCTAGATATTATAAAAGATTGTGGATTATCTCTTAAAAATAATGAATTTCTACTGGCTCTTGGCAGGTGATTTTGGGAAAAATTTCTAAATAAGACAAATTGCACAGTTGGTGGCTTTAACCATTATGAAAAGATCTTCATCTTCCCCTCCAGTCCCCCAAGGGGAAACCATTGAATTGGTGTTCCTTTAAAATAAAGATAACATGGAAGGCCAAGGGCTTTTCTTTTCTATAAATAAAAATCCTTAAATAAGATTATTTCCATCTTCATTTTCCAAAAATGACACTTCAGAACTTTATCAAAACTTCCAGAGCAAGCAAAATAGAGATTGTACCCAATTCCCTCTTTTCCTAGAGCTGAAGCTGCATTTTTATAGATATTTCAGTCCATATCCATCAGAAATTCTGGGATAAAAATCCCATATTGGGGACTTTTAATGCTCTTCCTTTGCATCTTAATTAGTGGTTGCCCATGACCTTGTGCACCAAATATTGCACTTCTGGCATTATTTGTAGTTGGCTGAGATTCAATTAACTGAAATTTTTGCTGTTGCTAAAGAAAATGTGAAACAGAGTATTTATAACCATGGATACCTGATTTTTATTTACAGTCATCTGAAACAACTTACACATCCGTGAAAGAGCTGCAACCTCTTCTAAGGTCAGGGTGTCAGAAGCACTTGACTCTCAAAGATGCCTTTAAAGTGTTTAAATATATATTTACATATATATATTATGTACATATATTTTTCTTCCTAAGGAAAAATAACGCCCATTTTACAAAAACTTTCTAGCGTGTTTTGGAAAAAAAAAATCAGTCACATTAAAGTCCATTCATGAGTAGCTAATCAAATAATTCCTAATCCTTCCAATGGAGCTATAGCTGAGCTTGACAGTAGTTTATAGGACTAAATTATAGTTTGGCTTCATTTTAATATCCAAGGAAGCTCATTTCATAATTGGTAGGTGTGCAAACATGCTGGCACTTCACGTTCTTATTTTATTAGGAAAAATTTCATTAGAAAATTCTATTTCCCCTGCCAGCTGAAATTGCAGAGCAAGTTGGTCGTAGGCTTAAGTATCAAACGTGCCTTTCTCTAGACATAAAGTTTTCTTCTTTAAAATGAAAATGAGGGACGCCTGGGTGGCTCAGTGGGTTAAGCCGCTGCCTTCGGCTCGGGTCGTGATCCCAGGGTCCTGGGATCGAGTCCCGCGTCGGGCTCTCTGCTCGGCGGGGAGCCTGCTTCTCCCCTCCCCTCTCTGCCTGACTCTCTGCCTGCTTGTGTAATCTCTGTCTGTCAAATAAATAAATAAAAAATCTTAAAAAAAAATGAAAATGATATATAGAAGAAAAAAGGTTTTTTGTTTTGCTCTTTATGTAGGCTGCCTTTTATGATCTTTTGACTTCATGCTTTTTACTGATATTAAATGGCCCAAAGACTGCAGATTATTCTACGTGCTGTTCTTGAACTCCCTAAGATCAGCTCTCTGTAAGCAATGAAGGACCTTACGAAAGGGATACTAGCTCATATTCAATGCCTGTTTACATGCAACATGATCAGTGTCTTACATACTGTCTCATTTTAAATTTAATTTTTATAACAAACCAGTCGAGGCTTATTAATTCGACTGTCTTGACGGGCCTGGAACTTCAAGTAAGAGACCCAGGGGAAACCTGGTCCCCAGTCACTGTCATTTCCCACACCAGCACAGGTGGTGGCTTGTTACAGGACTAGAGAAATCTGGTGATCAGTTTCAGCAATACGAGAGTAAATGATAATAGTGTGGATTATGCTATTTAAGAGAAAAACTTCCCTAATTATGGTAGTGTCCTTAATGGGATATGTGCACTTTCTTTCTCCAAAAGATTTCAAAGTTATTTTGGGTACTTCTTCTGATTTTTCATAAAGCTACTGGGATAGGGCATATCCCAGGAAGATTGACTTCATTTTGTTTTTCTAGCAAATTATCAAATGCTTTCCAATATCAATCTTTATGACACAAGCAGTCATGGTTTACATTAATAGACAGGAAAAATTGGAATTCTAAAAAAAAATAAGGTCAAAAAGTTGGTGGTATATTAAAATTGGAACTAAAAACTCAGTATCATGAAATTTTGTCTTTGTCTACACATTAGGATTTTTCTATTAAAAAGTATTTTTCTGTAGCAATTAAAAATTAAACAATTAAAAGGCCGTATTAGTACCATCTGAACATTCTGATCATCTACCACAAAATAAACAGTTGCACGAAATTGAAAAGTGCTTGGTTTGATGACTGCAGTACATCAAGTAACAATGCACAATTATTCTCAACAACAACTTCCAGTGGGAATTAGCTTTCCACTGGCCTTCATTGTGTTCCGGTGCCCCATTGTTTATAATTACACATGCACACTGTAACAGCACAGTCGTTAAATTAGAAATTGAACTTCTTTGACAACTGCAGTAAAACGTGACAAAAGATGAATGTGATTTTTTTGTTGTTTCCCTTCTTCTTTCACTTATTTAAACATGTATTAATTAACTTGTTCTGGCAAGTGTTTAGTAAACATTGAACAAGGGCATTTCTTTAGTGGTATAATTAAAATTCCCTTTTAAAATGTTTTGCATGATATTTTATGTGCAATTTGACTCAAGTAAACAGAGGTTCTAATTAAAGTTTTTAAATGAAGGCAATCAAAATTGATAAAACATCTAGCAACCCATTCAAGCACACTGTCTTCCTGTCTGTGCAAGTTTAATTTGATGGTCAGTTAAAATTAGCCTGGATTAGTTAAGATGCCACTACCTGCACAGACCTCCTTCGACTTCAGTCAGTCTCAGGGAATGAATCTTTAAACATTGCAGTGCCCCTTTAAGTTGTTATACAGTATTTATTCAATTAAATGTCTTCTAAGTTATTACACCAGGATATTATGAGAAGCATCTAATTTAAGTTATGAATCCTCTGCAAATAAAGTGTTACATAAAACACATTGAAGGAACGAAGCTATCCAAACATCAAGTTGGGGTTCGATTATTTTTTCCCATTATAACTTGATGTAAAGGGTTACACCTCTGTAAACAGTGCTATCCTTTGGGGTGAGAATAGCATGTAGTTTTCAGTGCTAACAGGCAAATCTCCAAAGCACATAAAAACATCTAGATCATTATCCCTTTTTGCTTGCTCACACTCTCTTTTTCTCCCTCTCCTGTTCTCCCCTCCCTACTGTGTGTGTGTGTTTGTGTATGTCTGTATGTCTGCATGTCTGTGTGTCTATGTATGTGTATGCATATGTATGTGTATGTAGTGGGAAAGGTAAAGGGAGATGGAAAAAGATTCATTTTGCCTGGAATGCATTGATTGACCTGAAGTGAAAGATGTTTTAAGGGAAGCTTCAAACTCCCCATCCGTAAATTATTCATACATGTTCCTTTTAGTGATGCTGTAAACAACTCCAAAAAGCAAAGCTATAAATGTAAGAATTGTTGTAATTAATAAGTGACTTACTGCCTCTGAAGATCACGGATGTCTCTAATGATCTTTTTTAATTAGCAAGGATTAAAACAGATTCCTTGGGATCATTTCTTCAGACCTCTGGGTTCTATACCTCAGCTGAGCGGAGGTGGGAGCAGATAGTCATCCCCTCTGACTCTGCACCTTAGAACTGAGCCGCTCTGTGGCTTCTGTAAAAAAAAAAAAAAATAGAATAGAAATTTTAAAAAGCAAAATAAAATGTAACCCTGACTCCAGGGGACCTCTGATGCAGGGGTTTACTTATCAAGTCTGTGGGGGCTCTCACACTAAGCTACCTTTCCAATCTGCCTTTTATTATTATAGTCATAAATGGGATAGTTGAGTCTCCACGTAACACTGCTTTGTTTTATTTCTTCATTTCTGGGGAACTTAAACCAGGTGCTATTTATCCATTGCCTCCATTGAGACCCCGAAATACACTATTCCCAATCTGAAGATGAGGAAATTGAAGCACATCATGTCAAGTCCCTTGTCACACCCCCAAGACTAAAGAGTGCTGATGCTGGGATCCAAACGGGTGAACGGGCTCGAGTGTGCGCTTGCAGCCCCAATGCCGGTCCGTCCCCGGTACTGGCACGCTGGCCCCGGTTACCTACACATGAGCTCAGAGAGACGGAGAAGCTTGCCGGAGATAAAATGGGAAGAGAAACACAACGGGACCCCAAACCCAGCCCTTCTCAAGGCCACCATAACAACGTTTCACAGTCACGGTGCTCAGATTTATTCTAGGAACCGCGCTTTCTCAAACATTCAGGAGAATGTGGGCCTTTTCTTCGTGATGCTGGGTCAGCATTAGGAATGTCCACTGCTGGATTTGCCACACAGTAATACCCTCAAGGGCTGCAGAGAATTCCTTTGGTCATCCAGACAGTCCCGAGTCCTCCTGTCATTAATTCGGGCACTCAGTCATTCTTGCGCTCAGTCGCCCTGCAGTCTCCGTGCATGGCTTCCGTCACAAATGCTTGTCTGCGGTCCCTGTGCACGCCGCTGCTCTGGGCACAGGAACACAGAGCCTCCCTACTCCCCCCAGGCCGGTCCCTGACTCCATCCTCTCTGTCTTTAGCTCCTCTGCCGGCTGTTCCTAGCCCCCGCTTCTGCCCCTTTCCGCCACCCCCTCCTGCTAACACAGGTACCCCAGTCTCCAGCACTCCTCACACTATCCCTTTAATTTGCTGGGGATTTAGAAACCTGGTGATAAATTGTTCAACTTTTGTCTGAAATGAGAGGAAATAAAACCTAGATGCTATATCCATGAGCAAAATACAAATGTGATACTGAATGTTATAGCTAAGAAGTTGCCGCCAGGTTAGTGGGGCTCGACCCAGCTTCTGCCAACCACTGGCCGTGCACCTCGGGCAAAGGATCCAGGCCCTCTACACCTGCATGGCTCATCTCTAAGGCAGCAGATAAGGACGACAGTCTCTGTCTCGGAGGATTGTTGTTTAAGACTTAGAAGTTTGTAGAGCATTTATCCCACTACCTGGTACAGAGCAAACCTTTGTTTGCTGTTCTTACTTAGCTCATACACTCTGTCACAACTATTTTTACCTCTAGAAACCTGTATTGCTCTTACAGTTTTAGGGAAGTCTAAGGTCACAACTGTACTGAGCACTGATCAGTGCTGGGACTCCTCAGGGTAGGGCCAGAGCAAGGACTGCGGAGCCTGTACCAAGGCTATGATCTGGTTTTATTACACATTCGGGGTGTGACCTGGAAGGAGTTTCTCCACCTCTCTGAGCTTTGGTTTCTCCTCTGCCGAAATTATGAGATTAGCCACATCACAGAATGGGCATGAGAATCAGATGACGACCTATTTGTGGTGTCCTTAGCCCAGTGCTTGCCCATAGTAAGGTCAGGGATGGAACACAGAAAATTCACTAGTGTTATTATTTATGAGTTAGACTTCATGCCATTGACAAAAGGTTTAGACATTATAGCAGGAAAAATAAATGCACCTCCACTCCTCATAACATTTTGCACCAGTATGAGCCTTTAAAAATCATCTGTGATCTACCAGGTTTCACAGTGGTTTATTGATAAACCCAACCACATGACTGCTTTTACAATTTAATAAATTTAAAGCTGTTTTGAACTCCTCACACCCACTAAGGAACCCTTGCCTCCTGCCGGCCTATAGTTCCCAGCCGATACTCTCAGGCTGCTCTTTCATTGAGCTATTGAAAGAAGAGCAAACTCACTGAAACCACTCACACTGACGGGCAAGCAGGTTTTGACATCTTGCAGTCTTACTGAAGCTTCATTGTCTTAAATGTCTATGCATCCAAAAGAATTAATGGAGCAGCCAAAGAGCCTAACTTACAAGCAGGGTGTAATATGAAACCAAGTCTTTCATACATTTCTGCAACGTATAGACATATAGTTTGCTACAGAAACTGTTTAAAATTCATGCTATGAATATCTAATTAAAGGTGTAAAGTGCATTCTCTTCTCCTTCATTTCCCTGAGTAAATCTTTTGGGGAAAGACGGCATCCCAAAGCCCAGACACCCTCAGGAGCCAGGCAATATGACTAAAGGAGTGAAGCAAGCAATTGAATGGCATCATTAAGGACTGATGGGGAAGAGCCTACAGTGCTCTGGGAGGAGCTCCCTCCACTCCAGATATTTAAAAATAAAGTCACCAGAACATCTGATGTTTCAAGTTAGTCCAGAAATGAGCAAGCCCAGATCTTTAAAGATGGGCAGCTGATTTCAGTTTAATTGTAAAAGACAAGACAAGAAATGCATAAGATGCAATCTCTGCCCCTAGGATGCCCAATATGTGTCCTCTACTAAGACTTTTTTTTTTTAACAGTGTAGGTCATTGTGACCATCTTAATGTTAAGACCTCACATGAATTCATTCATCTTATGCTCACAGCTGTCCCATGGAGTAGGTACCATTAACATAGTATGGTTCCATTTTATAGACAAACTGAGACATGCACTGATCCCCAGCCAGTACTGAGTAGGGTTGAACTTCTAATCCAGATGCATGGCGCACCATACCCTGATACTTTCTTACACGATAAAACAGCTTGGAATTTTTTCCCCACGTGGAAAAAAGACCTTTGTCTTTATCCTCTGATTCAAGTTTCATTTTATTTTTTTATTTTTATTCCAAATGGGTATTTCAAATCAACAAATATTCCTTGAGCATCAACTACACATAAAACACCATTCTATGTGTAGTAACACATTCGACTTTATCTTCATTAACGCAACGTGGGGAACATGATTTCAGAACAAGGGTAATACTGTTAAAATAGCTTCATCTGGAAATGCATCAGTTTGCAAACAGATTGGCATATTATCCACAAATATAAACATTTACAAAAAAAAAATCAGGCATCATTTGATAGCTGCTGCCATAACGGTTCATTGGCACAAGAGAAATGCTACGTGATGGGAGATGCCAAAGCTGTTTGACACATTTCAATGGAGTTCATTACACACATGAAACAGAACCAATTTTACTCAACAGTGACTTTGACATTTACAGAAAAATGAAATGGAAGTTTAGAAATGAAGACTTCATGTGAAATCTCTACCAAAAATTACAAATTGGTTCTGTCCTTATGCCACCATTTCCAGAAGATCAGCCATGTCCTATGGACTTTTTATTCATGGCAGGTGGCAACTTATTCCAAACAAAGTTCCTCGGGACATCGGATAATTGATCTTGAACAAACTTAATTGGTTGTAAAACTCTTCTCTCAGAATAAAGAACATCTATATTTTTAAATATTTACTTGTAGAAAGGCGTGTATACCTTTGGCTTCGCTCTGTTTAGTTCATCCTGACTTCACAGTTCTGCTTCTTGAATTTGTTTGGTTTTGGTGGAGTAAACACCAACTTCATCAGCATCACACCCAAAGACTATGGGACTAAAGCAATTTCAGGCTTAGAGTTGGAATACAATAGAGTCAAGAGAAATGTTAAATAGTCGTAAATAACCAGTTGCTTTCTACTCCATTAATGATATCATGTCAGAAAATGTATCAAAACTTAACAAGGGATTTATAATAAAGCATTGCTAATGGGGTATACCAATGGGTTAGGATGACTTATGTATAGATGGTATTTTCAAAAATGTTTTTTGTGAGCAGCATCAGGCAAAATACCATGCTACGGCATTTATATGCAACACAATATTTGAAAAACAATTTCCTAACAGATTTTAAAACATTCTCTTACTATGATAAATGGTTAAAGTATATTAATAATGTTGCTTTATTGAATGCTTACTGTGCTTTCAATGCCCAAGTTAAGGCTCCGCATACCAAAAAACAAATGCGCTTGGTTTAATTTGTAAGCCTAGATGGCATTATAGTATCGTTGCTCTGATTAGAATTAATCAAGAATTCCAGAACAAATATATGCTAAGTCTGAATTCTAAAACTTTAAAGTAATTATATTGCTTTTAAGTCTGCCTAATATTTACTTATTTGTTTGCCTGCAAATAGTATAATAAAATCAGTATCTCAAAACCAGATAACACAGTTGAGTCATTCAGACTGTTATCAAACATAAGTCACTAGAGAAGCAATTCAATCAATAGAGAAGTTTCCTAATTAGCATATTAATTATTTGCAAATAAAAGGTGATTCCAAAGTACTCCGGGGAACTCTAAGACATTATAGTTTGTTTTCTCATTCTGTATATCCCTAAGAAAGATTTTTACACTGTTAATTTCCAGTAATCTAAGGGAAAAGGTTTTGCTAATCAAAGGAAAACTTTAGCCCAGCTTCTGCCTTATTACATATTCTAAACTGATAGATCATGAATTAATGAGGCCTAGGTTCCTCCTAAATATGCATTAAATAAGAGCTGGACTTGACTATGTACTCTTGTGAAGATGAAGTATATATGCGTATTGGCTGCCAGGGAAATAAAGTTACAAAGTATGCAATTGCTATGTGGGTCTTGCCCCACTATCCATAAACATCTTTATTACCTTCTACACATCACTAAAAGGGGGCTTCTGTAAAGATTCAAACTATTTTTCTGGATCAACCACTTTTGCATATCAAATTTTTCAGAGCATACAAATGATTGCCTATAAGAAACAGAAATTCCCTCCAAAAAGCCAGATGCCCGGAAAAAAAAATAAAAAGTAGAGATGTGATCTATTAAGTAATCTTTTAAATCCGTTGCTAAACTGTCATTAGGCTGCAATTAGGCAGCTCAAGGTTTATGTTTATAGTTTTTGATATTTCTAACTGATTTGCTCTTAGTGCCATGAGGGGATGGGGGCAAAAGGTACAGTATCTACTTTGTTTAGCCTTCTTTCCCCTCCCACTCTCTAATCTTCTGATTCTTTCCTGATTGAATATCATGAATACCTGCTATTTTAAAATTCAGTATCTATGCATGCCTACTTCCTTGTCCTTTTGGTTTACTTCTTGACATCTACAAAATGAGCCAGCATGGCTGATTACTACTTACCTTGTGGTTCCCCTATATTTTGACTGCTCAGAAGTCAGCAGCTTTCCCATATTGGTCAAAGTTGATGCTACAACAGGCCCTTTCCCTCCTTGACCTGTGGCCATCCCACATCCTAAGAATCCTATTTTTTTGTATCTAAGGTTATGCTCAGAATATTTTTTCTCATTTCATATTGTTTAGGTTAAATAAAATCTAAAATACATGTACATCACTCATTGAAACTTCAAACTCTTCTCCCATTTAAGAGAATAATAATAGCATGTTAATAAAGACAGGTTTGTCCAATTCATTTTTACAAGGTCAAAATTGCTACAGTAAAGCTAGTTCTGATTTTTTTCACATGAATAAAGTAAAGATTATTTTTAAAACCTTAACTTAACAAAAGGGAAAGGGAGAAAAACAGATTCTATGAATGAGTCCATCCTCCAGTGAACTTTCCTTTTTGCTCACATTCTTCATGCAGTCAGTGGGCATAAAGCTTCCACCGTCTCTGTTTTTACACTATTACTGTGAAATCCTGAATTGAAGTCTATGTAGAGGAAAGCGATTAGCAAATGGCATAATTCTGATTTTTGAAGTGCTTCTATTTTTTAATTTTAAGAGAATTTGACTCGCTCAGAAATGCTTCTAGGAAAATAAAGTATTCAAGCATAAGAGGGACAACTATGCTATCTTTTGCAGGCTTTTGTGGAATGCTTTAAGATGGGGCCGGCGCTATTATAAGTGCCTTGCATGTAATGGCTTAATCCTTACAACACCCTATGAGGTAGTTACTGTCATGATCCCCATTTACAGAGGAAGAAACTAAGGGCGGGTGAGACTGAGCATTTTCCCAAATTCAAAGCAACTAATGGACAGAGCCTGGATTTAAATGCAGGCAGTCTGGCTGCAGCACTGATAACCTTCACCACTATGCAGTCCTGCCCATTATGAAATCATTTAAGATTTCATAATTAAATGAGAATTGCTAAGTTATGTATTCAACAGTTCAGAGTTCGTTGGAGTTTTTAAACTACAAATTTCACACAGAAGTCTGTCCCTCTCAAAAGCTAACACTAAATATGAGTGGTTCATAGTAATTTTAGTAATTTCGCATATTGAGTTTTTAACAAGGACACACCCTGCCAAGTTGATACAAAATGAGCTGGGTTACAGCAAATCTAGACGTTCTAGCATACTTGGAAACACTGCTTAAATTTGCATCCTTTAGAAGCTCATTACCAACTAAGAAAAAAAAAAAGAAAAGAAAAGAAATACTTGACATTTTGGTATCTGTGATATTGAAAAGAACTAATATTTAATATTCAAGTGGCAACAGCTTGTAGAGTTTCCACACAACGCCCACAGGGATCGATTTTTCTTTAAAATGGCCTTTAGGAGTCTGCCTTTTAAACAGCTGACACCTCCATTCTCTGAATCCCTCCTTCCTGCCAGCACCATGGGGCACACACGGAGTGTAGCAGCAGACATGTAATTCTTCACGGCAGGACTTGTCTGTGCAAATAATGGAGAATATGAGAAATTAGGAAAAATGTAATTTCCACTGAATCAACCTCGGTGTAATCTCTGCTTCTAAAAATGAATAGATGTCTTTAGAGGGCTTTTCTCCATATGCTCCCTCAAACCCCTTTATATACCATCCGCGAGAAGAGAAGACTTGTCATGGCCTAATTGATCATCAGTTATTCCACACCTGTACCAAGGCCACCTAATGACAAGTTACGGTTGCCTGGCGTTTTGCCAGCATGACTAATTGTCACAGTACTAATTTACTCACCTGTGGAATTTTCAACTTCCCCATCCTACTGTCAAGAAGATGCATAGTAATGGAATAAAGGTTTAAAAATGCTGAACGCTATGAAACATTTCCCTGATAGTCCAATAGAAAGCTTTCATGAAACCATGTGTTCGTTGGCTATGATTACTCATTGCGGGGATAAAATAAATAAATAAAAATAAAAATGCTGTTCATATATACATTTACCTGGTAGAGTAACAGGAAACAAGTGAACACATTACTCTGACATAGAGAAAAAAAACTCTGATCAGATTACCTAAAACATGTTTCTTTTGTCTACATTTACTTAGTAAACATACCAAAGTTAATTACTATTGTGTTCTACATTACAATGCACTTCGTAATTTAAGGAAATATTTTTCCCATATCGGATGGTACAAAGAAGAAGTAATTTGTTGTTTTTTTTTTTTTTTCAAGTAATGTGGGAAAGTCTAGGATGGAGATATAGGTATGTGTTACCCTAATTACATGAAATAGTAAACCACATGGTAACATCTTCGTTAGACAATCTGGCCCAAGGATTTTTTTTAATGTGAGGTTATGTTCTTGAAAATTAATATTTGCCCTGGAAAATTATTACACATAAGTATAATAGCTGACCTTTCTAGAGATCCTGTAGTCAACTGCATTCGCTGTGATACTGAGATGTATCTGATGCACCTGTGAAAATTACACAGAAATTGTGTGACCAATTTTTATTATGCTTGCCTGCTTATGATACAAGTAAACTTTAGAGATGACAGCCCAGGATTTCCTAAAGAAATGTAAATAAAATTCCTCATTTCATTCCTGTCTTCTGTTATATATAAATTCTGTGGGTTGCTCATTCCTCCATCCTATAGTGTTATTAGGTCATATGAGGGGGGGAAAAGCTTCCGGGTCAAGTTTGAGAAACCCTGTATTAAATGTAGGCTTGCATCACTGTTACAAAATTTCACTTCCGAAACTTCAGTATGCTAGCATGCGTTCGGAAGAGAAGACAACGCTGTGGTCTTTTCCAACCCCAACTTGACCCAGACCTGTCTCCCCCAACACATCTGTGAGGCCAAGAGTCTGAACAGACTCTGCCTTGACAGGCTGATGCATCACAGGTGCTCAGTACCTTCTAGCGAAACTTCAACATTATCCACTTTCAATCAAACTGAAAGTGCGTGTGATATTCTTTGCCTCCGACTTGTTCATGAGGATAAATATGCAAATGGAATCCGAAACACAGACTCGTTTCTTCTAACCAGATCTCAGCCCACATACTCGAGAGGAAAGAAGAGTAGTGAAATAATCCACTCTGGCATGTTGACCTATAGCAACGCAATGACTTAAAATAGGATTTTTAAGTGATAGAAAAGAAGAAGGGAAAACAGCAGCTTCCGACTCGGCACATGCCTTCCACTTAGCATGTCTGAAAGAACATTTTCCTCATTTCAAAATTGATAGCCAACTTATTTTTGTTGTTTTGCTATTCAAATTTCTGTCCTCTTTTTCCAGCGCTTATTTGCTCTAACGCTGAATTTTAAGCATCTCTAAAAACGTTTGATATGTTATTATTCTTTCCAGATATCTTCTGAGAGCCAAGCAAAGAACACTAAGGAAGAAAGGAAGAATGATGCTGGAAACAGTGCCGTGAGAAAAGACACTTCAGGGAGCAGGGTACCCACCACCCAGAGACTGGACTGAGTCATCAGAATGAGAACTTACCGGTACTTCTTGCTACTCTTTTGGGTTGGTCAGCCCTACCCAACTTTCTCAACCCCGTTATCTAAGAGGACTAGTGGTTTCCCGGCAAAGAAAAGGGCCCTGGAGCTCTCTGGAAACAGCAAGAATGAGCTGAACCGTTCGAAAAGGAGCTGGATGTGGAATCAGTTCTTTCTCCTGGAGGAATATACGGGATCCGATTATCAGTATGTGGGCAAGGTAGGATTCCATTGGGTGCTTTGACGTTCTGGTTTTAAAGCCTGAAGAAATTAATTCTAATAAATAGTCAGGGAGGATGTGAACTATTCCCCCAGTACAGTAAGAATTGTTGCTTATCTGGTAAGACTTTTTTTTTTTTCCACTTGAGTAGTTTCGGGAAGAAGACTGTAGCAAGAAGTTGAGAAATGTTAGCAATGCAACAAAGAAAGAAACGCCCACAACCATCCACATAGGATTATCATAAATCCTTTAATTTTTACTTTAGCTTGAAAAATGTGGTCCAGCTATTCTATAAAGTAGGATGTATTAAAAATAGGAATAGAGCGATTAAGCTGTAAGGGAAGGAAGGTTCCTTTTTTTCTCGTTCTGAAAGCAAACATAGTCCTTTGGTCAGGTTCAAATTAACTGCTTCTTAACACGGCTCCCCGACCGTGCCATCCTTTCCGTGACCAAATGGAGCCCTTTGTCCTCAAAACCCACCACCTGCCTCAGATTTGGTTGCCGTACCGTTGCTGCTGCCGTGGGGTTGGTCTCGTCTCAAATAATAGGCAGGAGCCAGGCATTTCAAAAGCTCGTGATTTAATTGCGGTGAGGTTCACATGAGAGAAAAACGGCTATGTAGGGGTGCTATTTCCAAATATCATCTGACCATTTTATTGACTCTAGAAAGTAGAATGAGGAGGCATCACTTGTGATAGCCCTCAGAGATTACTAGAGCCAAGTCAGGGAAACGGCTCGGTTATACTGTCATCATGCGTTTCACTGAAATTTTATCATCAGTTACATTCGTGCCGCAGACGATATGCATACTGAAACGATGGGGGGAAAGCAGAGACACAGATTTGTACTTTGTAGGTTCTGTGTTTCAAAATATAGTATTGATAAGAAGAGTAATTGTCACATACCCTTCATACAGAGAATGAACATAATGGGAATGATAAGATGTCTTTGTTTATGATTACAGCTATGATTGTGAAATGGCTACATCAGGATATCATGCAAGTGGCATAAATTTTGCAGATTCCAAGGGCTGCATGTTCACATTTCAGTCTGTTACCAAATATCCCTAAATAAGAAGGTACGAATATTTTTGTTAAGGATTAACCACTATAAATGAAGGAAAACCATCCATGGCTTGGGTTGAGGTAACCAGGCATTGTTCCAATGAATGAATTATTAATTTGGAATAAAGTAGGAGAGGAAGTATTCAGTGAAGGGGTGAGCATCAACACTGACCCCAAGGGGTTAGCCTTGTATTTGATGTGAAATCCACACACTGTGTGACTGCTGAAGAAAGATAGTCCCCTTCTTTATACTTTACCCCATTTCCTTGTGAAATTTGACAAGCAGGAACTATATTCATAGAGTAATGGTTGTAAATAATAATCATCATCTTACAATCTTTAAAGCACTTTCTACAATGCAAAATAACACTATTGTCATAGAAGATTAAATTGTTTTAAATGCTTTGTCTAAATAATTGAGCCCCTCCTTTTTTTCCCCTTTCTGCTTTTTCTTCTAAAGTTGTGATGTCAGTTTATATCAAAACTACACCAGTTCTTAAAGAAAGACTAGGATATTTCAGGATACTAGAAGCGGAAATGAATAAAACTGCACCAAAATCAGTTTTACCATGATGATTGTAAGAGGTAATATTGCCACGAGGAAAAGTTTCTGGAGCTGTGGACTCAAACATATCTGAGGCCACATCGATGCCCTGCCATTTGTGTGGCCCGGGGCAGGTTGTTAACCTGCCCAGGCTTTAGTTTCTTCATCTAGAAAACGCAGGTAGCAATGCCGACCTCATGGAGTGGCAGCCTAGTTAAGTGAGACAAGAACGAGGGGTTGGCACATAGTAGGTGCATAAAGATGTTCTTAATATGGATGAGAAAACCTATTGTATATGCTCTCTTAACAATAATCTATCTGGAACGCACTGAAGCAGAGTACTGATTTCTGTATCATTGCAGAAGTAAAAGGAGGTAATTACGGGATCTCTCAGTGAGTGGAAAATGTAAAGGATGGTGGCAAAATCCCTTCTGAATCAGAGCTTCGATGTAACCAGTTGGAGGTGCATATTTTATTGGCAGCTAGTTGTATTTCCCTACCTCGCCTCCACCTCCTTGAATGGGTGACACATAAGAATGTCTGTGGGGAAAAAAAAAAAGGCAAGGGCAATCAGTGAAGTGGTCATGGTCCCTGCATGGCTACGACAGATGTGTAAAGAGGTGTTTTTGCTCTGTTAATAGGGCATGTCCCCAAAACTATCTTTGGCGTTATGTTTTATCAACACAAGAAAGGATTTGAGTGTAATGTGCTTTTACCACAATTAAAAATAGACCCCAGGGGTGCCTGGGTGGCTCAGTGGGTTAAAGCCTCTGCCTTCGGCTCAGGTCATGATCCCAGGGTCCTGGGATCGAGCCCCGCATCGGGCTCTCTGCTCAGCAGGGAGCCTGCTTCCCTTCCTCTCTCTCTGCTTGCCTACTTGTGATCTCTGTCAAATAAATAAATAAAATATTTTAAAATTAAAACAAATAAAAAAATAAAAATAGACCCCAAAAAGTTTAAGTTAAAAAAAAAAAAAGTTTGTTGTTCATGTGGCAACAAGTTGGTTCACTTTGAAAAAGATCTGGAACAAAACAGACACCTGATGCCGGGAAATGGATTCACGAGATTAAGAAACTTTTGGAAAAGGACAAGAAAAAACAAGATTAGACTGTAGCAGAGGTTCCAAAACATTCTTGGTTCACAGCACCCTTCTTATCTCAAGAATTGTTTTCACAGCGCGCTTAGGACGCAAAAAACAGATCCAAGCACCTTAATAGGTATTTATATTCTAACAAATAAGTAGCCCTTTGAAAAAAAAATACACAGCAATTAATAGAAAAAATATTTTAATTTTATTCTTAAATAACCCCAGTTCCTCACTTACAGAATGTGGGCATCTGCTGGGCACTGCATAACTCCTAAGATTGGACACTGCGCCTTGTTTCCTTTCCACGTTGATTTTGCACTCTACTCACTTATCACAAGTACCATGGGGACTCCAGTTTAACAGACATATGACATCATCGAAAGGAGTGTAGCACCACCTACTGTTGAAACTGTGAACTACCCTGAGCTAGTAATTCACAAGGAGTCTGACAAGAGCCCAAGGGTTTTGGTATTTCCCTTGAAATTTAAAAATGCTTCCTGGCACCAGGGTGGGCTCCCCAGGATGCCTCAGTATGCACTCTGGAGAGCACTGGACTGTAGCTACGTGGGTACTTAAAGGTGTACAAAGGCCAACAGAACTTTAAAACGTGCTATTTGCCTGATTAAATAACAATTACTTACAATATGTCCTTGGGGCCCGAAAGGAAAAAGATTGATCTGTACTTGGAAGGGACAGAAGCATTAACAGAAGAAAAGTAAGTCATGCCTCTGAGCAAGTAGCACTTAAAGTGGAAGAAAGAAGTTTTTACATTATAAGCATCTGTTTCTATTTGTATTTGTGTTCACTGGTTTCCATGATTTGTGGTAAGTCCCTAGGGTTGACAGTGATGAAGGTGGAGTGAGGAAAATGTGAGAACAGGTGGGAGAAAAAGGCTGTCAGGTGTCAAAGGAGAAAAGAGGGAGGGTCACAGCAACCAAAAAGTAGCAGAAGACAGACTCCTGAGGCTAGGTTAACAATAAAGTGAAGAGACAAGATCACACTTAAAACATGGAACACAAGCCAAGGCGACAAGACATCTCTCCTCTAGACTTCTGAATGCTCCCCAGAATTTCACTGGGTCCTGCGGCAGTAAGATAAACACAAAAACGTGAACTCAGCTGGGCGGAGGGCTGGAATGATACACTTACTGTGAGTAAGAGTGGGGAAGGCCAATTCTACTGAAATATTGACAACCCAGATTCTGATTTAGGAGAAAAGTTCAACACCTCTACTCACCTAAAAATGGTGGTGGCAGGTCTGGGTAACAGGGAAGGAAGGAGTTGTCCTGTACTGGGTAAGAGCTTGTAGGCTTAAGAAACAGATCTACATACAGATGGTGGTTTTTCTAAAATGCCTGACCATCTGGGGCAGCTTTTAGCTGATTTAGCATAAGCAGCACCTGGGTCACCTGGGAGTTTGTTGGAAATGCAGAATCTTGGGCCCCACCTGAGATCTATGGAATCGTACTCTACATTTCAACGAGAGCCTCCAGTGAATTGTATGCATATTAACAACTGAAGAGTAGAGGCTTTTAAAAATGCCTTGGCCCTGGTCTCACCTCCCCAGAGATTCTGTCTCAGTTGGTTTTTGATTATTGATGATTCTAATATGCGCCGGAATTTGAGAACCACAGCCTTGGCAGCATATGACTGGCAGTGATTAGAACAAATGGTGGCATGTTCAGTGATAAAATGGGCATCCAGGAAGTACTGCTGGAAAGGGGAAGAAGAGGGGCCAGCTGGGCTTGGGGCTGAGCAGAGCTTCCCCAAGGAGGTGATAATGTTGGAAGCACTCTTAAAGGAGCAGCAGGTGTGTGCTCACACCAAAGAGGGAGAATTAGCAGGACTTCCCAATTTATTAGCTGCAGAGAAGTTCAAAGAGTCAGGGATTTCAAGATTGGACAGTCAGGAGAGTGGAAGTGTCACAGAAAACAGAAAGATACATGTGTTCTCGTCAAGGGGGGGACAGGAAGAGTATTTGATTTTATACGAAGTCCACCTAGGTTATCTTTGGCTTCTGTAAACTTAATAGGAAAGTAAGGGGGAAGCATCGTCATCTCACATTTGCAGAAAACCCTTGCCAGCTTAGCATAATGTAGCAAGTCCTTGATGATGATTCATATATAATCTAAGATTAAGTTCAGTAAGAAAAGAAGAACACAGGTAGATGGAGATTAGATTTTGAAGATGCGGGCATTCATTAACACAAAGATGAATATATTTAAAACCTCAGACCTTTTTGCACAGTTTCAGGCAAAAGGTTTGCACATGATCATACAACAGCCCATAGCAATGTTGATTTCCCTTGTCTCCCGCATTTTATCCTTTACAATGTTCTCTATGCTCTCCTTCCACACAATGTATATATAAGACGATCTCCATTAGAAGCCTTTGAGGTACTTCTATTTTTAGTAGCATACCAGGAGATCTGTTTTTATGAACGTGACAAACTGTGTATTTCCATAGATATTTTCTGATGTTACCTTTTTGGAAGTTGACGATGGTTTTCTCTTATGGAGTTTTCCCAAAAAACAGATACGCTTTTTTAAACATCATGAAAACTGGGGTTCTATTTGAGGCTCTAACATACAGGTCTTCCTAACATGCCTTTCTCTTGAGTCTTTAAAATTAATGTCTACCTAATTCAACAAAGCCACTCATCTCAGGATAATCAGCCAGGAATGTCTTAACAACCCATAAAAATGAAAGTTGTCAGGCACACACACCTTTAAAATTAGGAATGAACAATTCTTTGTTCCTATAATCACATGATCCGAATTCGGTACACATGAAGCAATATTATATTCACTCCGAAAGACCATTTAAAAGATGCTATCCTTAAAATATTGCTTTCTTGTATTCCAATTTTTTTTCTGAAAAGAGCATAAGTTTAAGAGAAGAAGCCCCGTGGTTCTAATTTGAAGGGGGATTCGTAGAGTCATTTAATCACTGTCACTTCAAACAGCAGCAGCAGATTAAAACATCAAAATCGTCACAGCTAGCATGCCCCGAGCCCTACTCCATTCCAGACACTCTGCTCAGTGCTTCAGGTGTCTTATCTCAATGGGTCCTCACAGCAACACTAAAGCTGAGGTAAGATTTATAGCCCCGTTTTACAGATGAGTAAACCAAGGCTCAGGGCACTCAAATATTCCCGCCTAGTACTCAGCCTGTTAGACTTGGCACTCAGCTTCTGTCTGACCTCGTAACTGCTCTGTTATATTCCTTCCCTGGGATGTTCACGCCTTCACAGAGCCATTGCAAGGCACAAATGAAAAAAACATTCCCAGAACATGCTTTGGCATTCAGAGATAGCATGTGGCTCAAAGCCACAAATATCTGCTGGGAACCTGCTGTGTAAAACCCAAGGGGAGACAGAAAAAATAATGATAATAATAAGATTAGTATTAAAGAGCTACCCAAATATGTTTGCATTATCACTATGAACGTTCCTTTTACTTTTTCTGGAATACATCAGTGATATTCAAAATAGTTACATGTGCGCATTTTAAAATGAGATATGCAATTAGCAGTCTTTTTGGTCATCATGATGAAAATGTGTCTTTTCTTTTTATTTCCCTTGATAACCTCTAAACTTCTGTTCTGGTTCAATGCTCTGCAATAATCTTTTCTCCCTGAGTCAGGACAAGTGCCTTGGGCACATCTTTCTTCTTCATCATTTAAATTTAATGCTCAGCCATTTAACATTTTTATATTTCAATTGGTTAGTGTATTTAAGAGACCATGCACTGGCTGGTTGAATGTACTTAAAAAAAAAAAAAAAAAGTTTCAAAAAGTAACTTCCCGACTGCCAATATTGGCAGTAATCCTCATTATGTTTCCACTGTCACTAACTGATTTCCCTTCCTTAATGGCAAAGGCTTCAATCTGCTATGTGATGCTCAGAAGATGTCCCATGTGACAGCAATTCCCTCAGTCTCAAACATTCCCTCTCTGCACAGTTGCTTATGTGGAGAGCAGAACAGTTAGAAGGTCTGACCTTGGTCATAAACCCAAAGGCAACTGTTCGATTGCCCGGTCACGAAAGCAGAGTAAAATTTAGAAAGGCAAAGAAAAAGAAGGTCCTAAATCCTCCAACTTCCATGTCATTATGTCTGTGGAATCCTCTATCCTCCTGCTTGTAATGCAATTTGTTGAACAAAATGGAGGGATCAAGGTGAATAAAAGAGAGTTAAGGATTCGATCCTTTTTGTTCACACTGATCTATATTACCTCCATACTCCACAAACTGAACAGTTCTAGAGGTTGTTGGAAAGTTATAGACACTCTGCATGTTCATTATAACAAATCCTCTCCCATCTCTACTATAGACATTGCTAAGTATTTATTTACTGATTACCTTAACTTGTTTGTACTATTACTAAACAATACAGATGCTTGGTTTGCACCAGAATGTTTTTATCTTTTGTTGTATTATGGGTCCACCATAGGAGATGGCAATATAAATATGCAAAATGCCAACATTCCAATTGACATTTCTTTTCATATCAAAATCCTTAATTATCATTATCCTTAATCAAATAATCCTTAATTATCAAATAAACTTTATTCCAGAAATCAGATAAATATCCCTGACTTATTGTTAATCAACAGTCAAAAGATACTTAAACCACTGATTTTTTTAATCTCCATTGATTTGAATGACAGTAATTTATTTTTCTAACCTCAATTTTTTTTATTTTTTTTATTTTTATATAAATATATAATGTAACCCCACCACCCTCTCCCAACACCCCTACCCCCCAACCCCCCTCAGTTTGTTTTATGACATTAAGAGTCTCTTTTGGTTTGTCTCCCTCCCGATCCCATCTTGTTTCATTTATTCTTTTCCTATTCTTCCTCCCTTAACCCCCACCCCCATTGCATCTCCACTTCCTCATATCAGGGAGATCATATGATAGTTGTCTTTCTCCAATTGACTTATTTCACTAAGCATAATACCCTCTAGTTCCAACCATGTCATCGCAAATGGCAAGATTTCATTTCTTTTGATGGCTGCGTAGTTGAATGACAGTAATTTAAATATGAGAAGCCAAGAATATATTGTCACCAGAATTATAAGTTTAACTTTAAGAAGGCCTTATCTCTCCCATCAAAATGAAAAGATGTCTTCCTTATGCTCTACCCTCTTTTACCAAAAATAAACAAGGTTTTTTTGGTAGGAGCTCTCCCTTTGATAACCTTCCTCAAATCTGACATTATGTTTAGATGTTAATATATCACTGGAATCTAAAGAAGGCATCTTCTGTTGTGTAGATGTAGGCTGCTGGTAGCAAATTCCACCTTCCTATAAGCTTTTATGTTGTCAATTATTAAAATGACCGTGTAATATAATCCTTATGGGCATGCTAAATATATCAGTATTCTTTACAAACCTATCTTTCCATCTGGAATTTAAGAAGAGATTGAAAGTACAGAACTCCCCTAAGACAAAAAGATTTTTTTCTTATTGCTATTTTAATAAATAAGTAGAAGGAATAGATATTCTCAAAGGTCAATGTGAAGAATCAAATTTGAAATTACGTGACCTGCAATAGAGAAAAGCAGCATGCCAAAATATTTCACCAGGAAAATAGTTACGGTTTCTTCCAGTTTTCCATTCACGGAGAATACACACACACACACACACACACACACACACACACAAGAAAAGAGAGGCATCTTAAAAGATTAAAAATGTAGAGATGTGTGAAATATATGAATAAATATTTGAGGTGAATTGGTATGTTTCAGAAGACCCAGAGGCAGTAATGGGGCATAACAAAAAGCCTGAAATATCAGTCTGAATGTGGGATTTAATGGTGACCAGAGGATACTGAGATTGGAGTTAAGAAGGCAACTGAAGAAGTTATCTCAGCTAAGACATTTTCAAATAGATCTGGAGAAAAAATGCTTTTCATTCATTCGACAATTATGCACTGGAGAGTGTTAAGTTAATAACCAAGGAGGCGGCCTGTGTCTGGGCCCCAGCTACACTGTGACCACCTGCATAACATTGGGCAAGTTATTTAACCTCCCTGTCCACTATTTCTTCCACTGTTACATGAGGGAGTAAGAAAGTTACTGAGGTGAGGATTTAATACATTAATACACAGAAAGGGCTTAGAACAGGGTCTGGCATATCATACTCACAAAGGGAAGACCACCTAAGAAGGGAAGGCACCCTGCAATCAGGTGTGCCCTCAAAGAACAGGAACATTGAAGGGAAGGAAGAACCAAAGGTGCCCTGGGGATTATTCCCCTAATGTTCAGTCTCCTTCCGTGAAGTCAAGTATGATGGGCCAGAAGACAGTGCCAAGCAGCTAAGGCAGCTGCAGATGTGACTCATAACGGCAATTCGGAGAACCACGCATATATAAAAATATGGTCTTCCTTATTATCCCAACCAAACTAAAAATAAAATGTGCACTATGCTTCACATTGTTTGATGATCCTGGTAAATTTTGTACATCCTCCTATTAAGGCTATTTATTATCTCATTTTAAAACATCATCACCTTACACCACAATTTGGAGTTAATATTATTTAAATGGCTGTGAAATGTTAAGGGTCTAATTAGGTCTCAATTATTTTTCTCAATATAAACTTGAATGCTTCCAACAATGCAAAAAATTACTATTGCACTTAGGGCATACTCATGTTTTAAGTTGGAGTAATCATAATTAAGTTGTTAGGTGGAATTAATATCATAATCTCCTTATATTATTGAACCAAAGTTTTACTGAGGGAAAAATCATTCTTGACTTAATTTCTTACGCTGAATGCTTCACCTTTTTAAGAGTGAAATAATTAATTCTTTGTTTAAAGTTCAACTTTGACCTTTCATATTGAGCAGTGTTTTATATTGGGTCCCAGGGCTCCTTTTTCAATTAGTACTTTAGATATTGAATTTGAATCTTCACATACTCTTATCTTTGTAAACTCTGCAGGACCCTAGAGTACATGTTTTATTCATCTATGTATCCTTAAAAGTGCTTGGCACAGATATGCACCTTGGAAACAGCCAAATATTACGTGAATTAAGCTGCAATGACTAAAGAGATAAAAAACCTGCCATGTAATCTAGAAGTGTTTCCCAGTTTATTGGTGTGCATAGTTTGATATGGATATCGCTGATAGTGCTTTGTGTCATTGGGTAGACAAGTGAACATCTAAAGTCTTTAGAGTTCAAGGATATATTAGGTAGTAAACATATAAACCAAATTTATTATGTCTTTCCATGGAAGCTACCTCTGGAAATTTCACATCAAGATGACACAAATATTTTATGTACAATAGGAAGAAGCCCAAGCTACCTTAGTGCAAACCAGAGAAACTGAAGACAATACAGTTGTATGTGCATAAACAAGAAAGATAAAAAAAGAACATACAGCAAATAATATATTGTAAAAGTTCATTTTTTTAAGACTTTTATAAATAAAAACCAGACATTTAGGGTCTCAGTTTAAGGAAGTTTGAAGCAAAATGGGGAAAAGTAAGAGTTGGCCAATAGAAAGCACATTTTTCTTAAAATTCCTAGGAAGCTACATTGTGTAGATAATTCAAGTGTGTGGTAAAAAAGAAATCATTTAAGACCTGAAAATGTTGATTGCCATGATTCACACATACAAAAAATCAACTATGGAGAAAAATGTGATGATACAGGGAGAGAAAAATTCTATATAATGACTAATTCTTTTCTTTATCAACTATATAGTCTCCCAGTCAACATATTTTGAGTTCTCAGGGGGAAAATAATCATTTCTGGAAAATAATCTCATCTTAACTCTTTCTATCATTTATATACAAGTACAATTCAGAAGAGAAATAGAAAAGAGAAGATGCCAAAAAATTCTGCTTTAACGTACAGTTAAGCAAAATTTTAGCATGCTTTATTGTTTTCTTTCCACGAATTGTAAAGCATAAGACTCTGGCCCATTTCCTTGCTTAATCTATAGCCTAGAGCTTCTCTTCCTCCCCCCCCCCACCCCCAATGAGGGTAACTACCCCCTGGAAAGCAAACTTCCCCTTTAGAAACCAAGCAAGGCAGAATGGACTATAAAAAATTACCTTCTTATTCTATTGTAGCTATTTTCCTCCACTTTTATTGAGAAATAATTGACATATGTCACTACATAAGTTTAAGGTGTAAGGTATGATGGTCTGATTTACATGTATTGTGAAATGATTATTGCTACATTAGGTTCAGCTAGCATCCGTCTTCTCATATAGATACAATAAAAAGGAAGAAAAAATTCTCTGTAATGAGATAATTTATATCTTTTTTTAACATTTTATTTTAAGATTTTATTTACTTATTTGTCAGAGGGAGAGGGAGAAAGCACAGCAGGGGGAACAGCATGCAGTGAGAGAAGCAGACTCCCTGCCGAACAAGGAGCCTGATGTGGGGCTCCATCCAGGACCCTGAAATAACTTAGCCAACTGAGCCACCCAGGCATCCCGAGACAATTTATATCTTGAGTGTTCTACTCATCTTCCCAACTATGGTTATTATGTAAAAAGAATAAAAAGGGAGGGGCTATTTACCTTGTGCAAAAGCTCTGATCTTGGTGATCACTGACTCACCTGCCTCTTAAAGGTAAGTGCTTTTAAAACAAAATCAAGAAAATTAAGTGACTTGGTCAAATTTGAGTGGCAGCATTTTATTCCATTTTCTCTCCCTTTCAACAGTCTAGACATCACTTACTAGAGTTTTAAAATGATAATGCCACAGTCGGAACTTTACTACAACGACAAACCATCAGGTAGTTTCTAAGGAAAGGGAGGGTGCAGGATGGGGAGAGACAGAATAGAAAATACAACACAAAAGAAATTATTCCCTGGCAAGCAAAGGTACTCCAGAAAATTTGTAATGAGATAAAGAGCAATGGTAATGTTTTCTTACCCTTCTACTAGGTGCTACGATTTATAAAGCGCTCTTGCATACAAGTGTTCCTTGAATGACCGCACAAGCACACGTCCATTTGAGCAGGACTAAAACCTTCTGGGTGTGAGAAAACAGTCCCAGAGGGGTTAAGAGACAAGTGTCACTATATGTGAGTGCCAAAGCTGGGGCCAAAGTCCCGATTTTGATGTATTTGAGTCTAATACTCTTGCCTTACACCACATTATTAAGATATTAGAGTAGCATAAAGTATTTTAGACATGGTGGGCAAATGAAACCATAGCATAAATGCTTAGGAGTTGGAGCTCTAGAAGAGTCCTCCAATTCATGGTACTAACTTACTATGAGAACATTTTCCCCAGCCTGGCCATTTAGATCATTCACATTTCTTTTCACTGAGGTTGTTTTATTGGTCGCTTAAAGGAAGGAAGGAAGAGAGGGAGGAAGGAATGGAGGGAGGAGGGAGAGGGGAAGAAAAAGAAAAAGAAAAGGAAACTGTTCAAATCCTAAACTTACAAACTGGTTCCCAAGTGAAAAAACTAATAAATGAATAAGCTCATAATATTCTCTCCCCGGATCACTCATCAGATCTTAAGAGTAGGCTACAGAATTCCCTTTAGTCATCATTTATTGAACACCTACAGGATGCTTTAGATTTAAGAACTTAAGAATTTGAACAAGAAACAGTCCCTCTCTCAAGGAAACTAGTTGTTTTATAAAAATATAACTCTAACTTTTTAGATCCTAAAAGTCAACATAAGAATATTATATCCAATATATTTCTTACTTCTGAAGAAAAACCCATTTTGGGAAAAGTCCATTAGCTAGTGAGAAACTTTTTTTTTTAAATTTCTGTCATTTCAGTCATCCTGTCTCAAAGGTCTGCATTCATCTGTTAATATTTCCTTCCAAAGTGTATGTGTCAGAATGAGAGGAGAAATGGTGGGGGCGCGGGGGGGGGGGGCAGCAGGGAGCATGTGTGTAGGTATGTGTGGGCATGTGTCCTTAGATTTGGCAGTGACTAAAGAGATGACACCATAAGGCAAAAAGGTAGGATTGTTACCGGTGAGTTACAGCGCCTTACTAAATCAACTTTTGACTGGGTATCTGGCTCTCAGCTTGATTTACCACTGGCTTTTTGAAAATGAAAATGTTAGACTAAGCAGGAGCTGAGACTAATGTCGTAGTCTGCCAAAGACCTTGGACTTCCAGAGTCAAGCTAAAGGCAGTAAACAATGCCTTTTTGGGGAAATATCTTCATGCAGTGAATAAACCAAAAGGCAGTTGTTTAATTGATAAATCCCAAATGAATAACAAAATCTATTACAGTTTGTATCATTTGTGCCATTAGAATTTACAAATAACTTAGCCTGGGGTCTGGTATAATAAATACAATGAATCCAGAAACGTTTGTAATCACTGTGGGGAGTGCTGTGAATTAGCATAGATGGTGCAATTGGGCAGATCTTGGTATCCTTCCTGGCCATGCCCTAAACTTTGGGTAAGTTACCTAACCTCCCTGACCTCAGTTTCTCTGGGGAAAAAAAAAAAAACCACGGAGAAAATAAAGGTTAGCTCCTGGAGTCATGAGAATTAACTGACATAACACACAACACTTTCTTGCAATACATGACACACAGTGACTGCTGGTCAAAGCTGTGTTCTACACTCTTTCCTGGGATTCTTGAAGAACCACATTCAGTTTGGGTGCACCTTGAATTCCGAAGATAAAGAACTACCCTGCCTTGTTTTCTACAGCTGCTGAAACAAATCACCACACACTTAGTGGCTTAAAATAGTACAAACTTAGTATCTGACAATTCTGGAGGTCAGAAGTCTGAAATGGGTTTTATTGGGCTAAAATCAAGGTGTCTATAGGATGTCCTTCTGGGGGCTCTAGGAAAGGATCCGTTTCCTTGACTTTTGGGGCTTTTAGAGGTTGCCTGTGTTCCTTGGTTCAGTCTCCTTCTCCATCTTCAAAGTCAGCAACCAATTTTTTCAAATCTCTGTCTTTCTCTCTCTCTCTCTCTCTCTCTCTCACACACACACACACACACACACACACACACACACACACACTGACTTCTGTACATCATCACATTTCCATCTGACTCCCACTCTCCCCTCTTTCCCTTATAAGGACCCTGGTGATTACATTAGGCTCGCCTGGGTAACCTAGAGTCATCTCCCTGTCTAAAAACCTTTATCTTCATCACATCTGTAAAATCCTTTTTGCCAGGAAATGTAACTTCCTCACTAGTTCCAGAAATTAGGACATAGACATCTTTGGGAGAGCTATTATTCTGCCTACCACAACTATTATAGCACAGAAGTTTTGTTCATTTTATAGTTACTCTGGTACTTCTGACATTAAATTCAAGGTACTGAGTGTAAAAGATAAATGTCAAGGGAATTAATAAATTTCTCCTGAGTTTAGACTTAAAATTCTTTTGCTTTTAGCACTTTGTCAGAAGTTCTCCTCCACATAACACAAGGTCTGTTTCAATGGTTATTAAATCTAACAAAAGATAAAAGATTGAATTGAGTGGGGTTATGTGGAATCTCTGCAAATGCAGAATCTGTATGGTATTATTTGAATCTATTTGAAAAGTTACAAGGTACACAATTGAGAAAAAAAATGGAAGGATAGAAAGATGATAGACTACAGATAGATGGATAGATAGATAGACAAATAGAATTCAATCAGTGGTTCTCAATAGAGGCATTTAGTCCCCCAGTGGACATTTGACAACATCTGAAGACACTTTTGGTTGTCATAACTTGAAAAGTCCTACAGGTATCTAGTGGGTAGGGGCCGGAAATGCTGCTAAACATTCTATAACGCACTAGATAGGTCCCACTATAAAGAGTTACTCAGCCCAAAATGTCAATAGAGCAGAGGATGAAAATCCTGAATTAGATAGATCTTTGTAATTCAGCACTTGAAATATTGTTTGGGGCGGGGGGGGGGGGGGGGGGGGGCCTGGGTGTCTCAGTCGGTTAAGCATCCTGACTGTTGATTTTGGCTCAGGGTCATGATCTCAGGGTGGTGAGATCAAGCCCTGAATCGGGCTCCATACTCAATGGGGAGCCTGCTTCTTTTGCTCTGTTCCTCTCTCTATGCCTCTCCCCCTCTAAAATAATTAATTAATTAAAATATGGTTTGGTACAGAGTAATCCTTAAATGGATGTTCATAGGCCTGAACGTAAACACTCAGAGATAATATTTATGTTATGGTTAACAGAATACTGACTCAAATGCTGTTCTTGCTGGTTGTATAATGCTAAGAAATTACTTAACTCTTACCTTGCCTCAGTTTCCTCATCTGTTAAGAGGAAATATGAAGAGTTTCATGATGAGTAATAATTTATATAATCTTGGAATGAGTTCAGCACATTTCCTGTTCCGCAGAATAAGCTTAATAGATGTCTCCCATTATTTTTTCCCAAATCCCAGTCAGACCAGTTGCCAAATTGATGAATCATATAAGAGAATGCTTTAAAGATAAAGTATTTCCACTGTTATAGAAATCAATAGAATTATTTATACTGAATAGGAGAATATAATTTTTCAGGCCATTATGGAAGGCAACATAGTATACTTGAAAAAGAATATGGGATATGGAGGCAGCTTGATCCTAAGAAAAGAGGGAAAAGAGTTTTGTTAGAGGGAAAAGAGATTTTCGAGTCCATTTAATGTGTTAAGAGATGGGCCTACCCAACTAGAACAAAACTCACAAATTCCATTTATATATATAGTCACCAAGAATTATTGGTGCCAGGCTCCGGGCTGCAGGTCATGTTTCCACTCCCATCATCTAATTGACTTTATAGTAGGAATTGGCTCTTTCTCCCACTGAAATCTGTTTGGTGGGAGGATTTCACAGTCCCGGCCATTAAACACAGAGGCACACAGTCCTGTGTGTATCTGAAGTCCTTTCTACAACCTTGAGATTACATATCTGAAGGCCCTGGGGGAAGAGTGGCAAGTTTGTGGGTTAAAGGTGAAAGTAGACTGGTTTTTGTCCGTTTCCTTTTGAGGCAATCATGTGGTGAAGGGGCAGCCCCTTTTTGCCCCCAGGAGACTTCCCGGGCTTCTCCAGAGCAAGAAAGGGGTGGATGATGCCACAGATGGTACCTATCAAAGACAAAGCTACCCTGTAGCCAGGACCACAGGAGCTAAGGGCAATGGAAAAGTCAGAGGCAGATGTTAGGGGGGGTTCCCGATGACAATGAGGCAGGCAGGATGGAGCTACACAGCTTTGATCTTGGAGAACCGAGATCATGTTTCCACAGGCCAAAAAGCACAGATGCCCCTGAGGAAAGTAGCGGATGACAGATCTTGTCTAGAAACCAGTGGACTAAAGGGCAATACAAGGACTGCCCTTAACTCCAAAGCCCCCAAATTTCCCTCTAACACAGGCCATGTGAGTCTCTTTTCTTTATACACCCAGATGGTATGTTGGACTGGGTCATGGCAAAGGGAGAAAGCGGAAGCCAGAAAGACCAAGATTTATCTAAATGAGTTATCTAAAGAGACTCTGTTATTGAATCAGGTAGACGTTATTGGATTGCACTAAATTATTGACTCGATGTGCAACCTAATATTGAGTTCCTAATACTCGATGGGATTAGAGCTTAAGGGATAAACTATAAAAAAAAAAAAAAAGGAAGTTGCATCTTCCCTTGCACATCTGAGTGCAGTGTGCGCAAATACGTGGCCAGCAACTCAAGGGAAGGCGAGTTTCTATTTTAGCTGACTTTATTGCTTTTATTACCCCAGGCACATTCTCAAAGCCTCCTCTGATTTTCTCCCACACTGAGTCTGGAAACCGTGCTACGTGCTCATGCCGGATGCTCAGTCATTTTTCTCCCATCAGTAATGTTACCTTCTCCAAGAAGTCTTCATAAACCCTCAAAAGGCTGATATATTCCCTGACTCCCCCTTTGTGCAATTTACAAGTGCCTTCTACGCCATTCTCCAGCTTTTAACTTACCTTATTATTCCTAATACTTAATAAGAGTACTCAAGTGTCTAATTTCTGCTTTTATTCTGAGTCAGTACTTCCAAGCCTAAACTGCAAGTTTGCAGAAATCAAGTGTGGTGGTTTTTTTTTTTTTTCATTGTCTCATGCAGCTCTCCAGGCCCATACATGTTTTTAAATGGTCTTGGTTCATAAAGTTAAATTAGTTTTGTTATGGAACAATGTTTCTGTGAAATGGAGTATTTTTCATTCATCACCTATTAGTTTAGGCAACAGGAGGATATTTGAAATATAGCTCAATAAATCTTGAAGCTTCTTCACTATTAACAGGTGACTTCTGTCCCAAAACACAGTGGACATATAATGGTTAATGTACTTGCTGTATTTATAACTTGTCTATTCTCTTCAACAAACTCAATACAAGTTGGCTTTATTATTGTATTAAGATTTTTATTGGTTATTAAAGAAGTGTTTTTAGATCTGAGGCAATAACTTGGATTCCTCCCTCAGATTGCTCGGATTAGATCATGTGCCTAATGTGTGGTTGTGACTGCCAAGTGATCTGGAACCTTCAGGAATGCAGAATCTTGGTACATAGAATTATACTAAAATCAAGTAAGACAGGAGATGGAGGACACTAAGATTTAGTGATTGCTTTTTATGTGTCAAAAACCTTCACTAATTATTGATATTTTGTCCAATTTTATCTTTACAACACTCATTCATTCATTCTTTAAAATCATTCATTATTGAGGACCTATAATGGGCCAGTATGTCAGGTGCTGAGAATATAGAAATGAATCAGACAGTTTGGGTGCTTTCCTTCATGAAACTTCCAATGTAGCTATTTGCTGAGTGAAACATGGAAATAAGTCATCTAAGAGATAGACTCTGCCAATGGTTAAGTGGGGAATAAATCAAGAATGTATAGCAGAGGAATCTAACTTAGACTAATAGCTTACTTAGGGAAGGCTTTCATGAGGAGATAGAGAGCATGCAGACCTGATATATGATTGGTTTCACCCGAGTGAAAGTTGTTCAGAAGGACTTTATGCCAAGGGGACCACGTGCAGGGAAGCCAAGATATGAAAGAGACTAATGCATCCTTTAGAAACTACAGTAAGCAGAGTATGCTGAAATAAGGAGTATCAGAGAGATAGTGGAGGCTGAGGAGGCTAGCGAGGGGGCAGAGACCACAGTGGACTTTGGAGGTCATGTTAAGGAGCGAAGATGGGCACTTTTATCCTGAGAGTAAAGAGAAAACCCTGCAGGATTTAATTGGAAGAGAAATGGCATCCTCAGAGGTGGTATTGTTACTGTTTAAGTCAGGCTAGTTATAGCAAGGAAAATAGACTGAGAGGAACAGGGTGTGTGTTAGGAGGGCCTCACTGCAACAGATAGGGTGTGTGTTAGGAGGGCCTCATTGCAACAGACCAGGGAGAAATGGCAGGGACTTGGACCAGGGCAGTGGAAAGGAAAACAAGTAGGTGAGTCAAGACAGATGTAAGAGGAAGAACTGAGAGGAGGTTGGTATCTTAATGAAGTAGATGGTGGAGGCAGAGGGGAGGATCTAGGATGGCTCTGGTGGCCTTCACAGAGACAGGACATACAGAGGAGGAGCAGGTTTGGAGAGAAGGTGGTGAAGTCAATTTAGAAGTCCTGAGTGTAAGCTGTCCAAGAGACTCGACTGGAAATCAAATGCATCTTTGACTCTGGATCTTGAGAAAATGGTCTGCCCTGGGGTCATCTATAGATTTGAGCATCAAGGGCACAGAGATAATATTTGAAGACAGGAAAATAGAGAGATGATCTCATCAGGGGAGAATATGAGAAAAGAGGAAAGATGAGGACCTAAGACATTGGCCTAAGGGTGACCAACTTTTAAGGGACAAGTAGAGGAGAAATAACTGGCAAAGTCGATTATTCTGAGTTCTATCTTAGAGATGACAGAATGAAACTAAGCTAATCTAATTAATTTAGTTAATTAGCAGGAAAGTCAGAATTCAGACCCAATTCTTTCCACCTTCTGAATACTTCGTGTTTATGATGTGAGAATGATTTATTGAAGCCTCTGAGTTAGGCCTCCTGTGAGGCATTTTACATTCGTATTTTATTATTTCTCAGAGCAATGTTCTCATAAACTCAGTATGGTTGTTATTCCTATCATAGAGATGAGAAAACTGAGACATGGAGAAATTAACTAAGTTCCCCAGCTAGTAGCTAGCATGCATTTCCATACATCTCTCTCTCTGTCTCTCTAAGATCTTATGTTTTTTAAGTGATCTCTACACCAAACACGGGCTCAAACTTACAACTCTGAGATCAAGAGTCTCATGCTCTAGCAACTGAGCCAGGTACCCCACGCCCATTTCTTTCTCTTACCTAGTCCGTGCTTTTAACTATTGTGATTGTTCTAGTTAAGGCAGTGGTTCTCACACTTGAACACTCATCAGAATTAACTGGAGGACTTCTTAAAACACAGATTACTGGGGGCTCCTGGGTGGCTCAGTCAGTTAAGCACCTGCCCTGGCTTAGGTCATGATCCCAGGTCCTGGGATTGAGCCCTACATCCGGTTCCCTGCTCAGCAGGGAGTCTGCTTCTCCCTCTCCCTCTGCTGCTCTTCCTGCTCATTCTCTCTCTATCTCAAACAAATAAATAATATCTTTTAAAAAAACAAATACTGGGATTGCTGGAAGGCCCCCCTTTGATTATGAAGGTGGGAGGGGCCTGAGAATTTGCCCCATTTCTAACTAGTTCCAGCAACCTGTCCCAATAATGTGCTGCCATCAGCATGTTCACTTGTGAAGCAATCATCAGATATAAATTAGTTAACTTATACTAGATCATTAGCATTCAAATACTGCATATTAAAATATACAACATAAAATTTTATTGAAAGATACTTTTATTTACCTGGCCCTGTAATCTCAAAACAGAATCTAATCTTAATTCCTGCCACGTACTTCAAGCAAGGTTGAGTGTCTTCCTGGTACAAATTCTACCCAACAAGCTCTTCACAACCTTCACAATATTATGTATCATGCATTGTAGATATAGATATAGATATAGATATAGATATAGATAAATAGATAGATCTATTTCAGTGAAGCCTCAGTTTGTCCTAACTTGATTATATACTTTTCTTAATTTAAAATAATATTCAACCTAGTTAACAAAATTGTGTTCTCTCTCTCTCTGCTGTCACTCCAGTTTCTCCAGTTCAGTCCCATTCAGATACCTTTTCACAACTGTTCTTGGACTGCCCTATGACATATCTGATTGTCAAGCTTTACCTTTCACAGATGGCCACATACCCTTGGCACTATACTCTATAAGCATATTCGCCATAATCTAATTTTTTTTACCTCAGCAAAAAAATCCCATAACCCCTTTCAGGCTGTTGTGGGTCATCCCCCAGGTGTGTCATGGAGGTAAGCTTTGGTTTAGACTCTGTTTTCTGTCTCAGGGATGCATATGCTTAGAAGACTCAGTTTGATTACTGACTCAGCGACTCAGTGACACACAGGTAATGGGAGGCATAGGGCGGCATCACCTCATTTCATAAACCACTAAAAATCAGCACGATTAGTGTTATAACTTTGAACTGGAGTCCAAATCCAGTTGAGAGCTGGGACACATAGGGGGTAAAAACAGCCTGGCACTGGTCTGGCATGACCCTCCGCAGGGCTGTGTCTGCAACCCCAAATCCCCATATTTATTGGTCAATGTGTTGCACTTGGAAATAACAATAAATCAACAGAAAAGCAAAGACCACCAGCTCCTTCTGGAACAAAACACTATAGGTACAGTAGTAAAAAGTCCTGCCAGCCCCGGATGAGATGTGACTTTCTGAGGAAAGTGGATAATTTTTACTTGATGGTGAATCGTTAAAAGTGAGCCAGATGATTAAACTTAATGGAAGAGCCACATTAAACTGAAATTAGTAAAAACATGCCTCAGGCAGCCTGCAACCTTTTATTTGTTGTTGTTTAACTTCTGCCTTTTACAGTGGCCATGATGAATGACATCACAAAAGAAAAAATCCAATTAAAATCTAAGTGCTCAATAAACCCCTAATGTCTGGTTGCCACTGCCACTTTCTCTAGCACTCATGTCTTCTGTTTCCTCTTTTCCCCAAGAAGAGAGAAAAGAACTGGCCCCAGGGGAGTTCAGCAGAAGGAGAAAGAACACACAAAGGCTTCTGGAGGTTTCTGCTCTCTGCACTCTCTCAGACACAGGCATTGCACTTCAAGGGGGATGAGGTTAAATTGTTTTATTATCAGACAAGCCTGGGTAAAGAGATGCATTTTCCCACTAGTTTTCAAATACTGATAAATCAGAATTGGGATCTGGAGAGCAATCCTGTTCATACTCTTAGTTGGTGTCTCCACTGCCCTTTCATACCGTCTCGGGTGTTTGTTCTATAAGTCATCGGAATGGTCTCTCCTGACAGCTAAAAATAAGTTTCTGATTACTTTTACGTGAATAAATCTTGTGGCCAGATATGGTACTCACCTACTAAGTGTGCAACAATTACATATTGAGAGTGATGAGAGAACCAACCAAGGGAAGTCTACAATCTAGCGGAAGGCAGAATATCATACATCATGTGGAAAGACAGCACTTGCCACCCAGTAGAAGAATACTAGCTTTTGATGACAGATTTTGCCTTAAAGATACCATGCGTTTGTAAAATTGGGTTTTCAAAGTCCTTACAACAAAGTTCTCAAAGTCAAAATAAGAGTCAGAACACGCTTATTATGAATGGGGACCTAACAGGAATGGTATCTTAAAATGTGCTTTTACTGCAAGTTTACATAGGAGTCAATATAGTATTTGTACATGGTCTCTAATTAGATCTTCCTGATAGCCTTGTCCTGTACTTCTATTATCCTCATTTTATTGATAAGGATCTTGGCTCAGGGAGGTTAATTGACTCTGCTATGATCCGACATGTGTGAGGGAGACCAAAGGAACACAGCTCCTATTTGGGACTCTGGTGCGGTGCCCCCACCCTCTGCCAGGTTTGCTAACCATGGTTGCCCGGAAGCCAGATCCAATGGGCAGTGATGTTGGTTTCATGACTTATGAGTTAATGAAATCGCTTTTTAAGAGCTCTCTTCAGTCATTAGAATTTGACGATGGAGAGTTAAACTTTCCCCAGTGGCTCTTTCTGTGTAATCACGGTTTCAACATTTCCCTAGCATATCACATTACACAAATCATGGAGTCCTCTTTTGTTTTACATTTCTTACTGCATTTGTCTTACTTCTAAGCAATTCCCTCCCTGTTCCCATTTATCTTCCATTATTTCTGCCAAATTGCTTTCAAGGCTACTAATTATATGAATAATATTCTCTTCCTCAAACTCTGCTTTTAACTAGCATTAACTGTGTGGCGTTGGACACCGTTTCCCAATATCTAAAAACAGGGAGGTTGCACCGAAAAATCTATAGGGCCTTTTCTTGTGCTCAAGTTCTAAGCTTCTGACTTTCACACAAGGTGTATGGTTTTGAAACACTACATAAACCGGAGCCTTGGTTTTCTTGTCTCAATGATGATGGATTCAGTTAGCTCATGGTCCCCAATGTGTGTTTCTTGGAAAACTGTCCTTGGGAATTCCCACATCCAGAAAGTGTTCTTCACACAAGAATGTTCAGGGAAGTTAGATTAAATAAAATCAAGTACAGTTTTGAACTGTAGGCATTCACAGCCTATAATACGTTAATGTACACTGGGTGACACCCAAGAAAAAGAAGATGAAGTATTTCCAAAACTTATGGGAGCACAGAACCCCTTTTCCTCAGCATTTTGTATAAATAATAGTTCATGAGATATTCATGAGATACTCTTTCAGAAAGGCTGGATTCGCTTATTTTCAAAGTCCTTCTTTAGCTTGAGAGTCTGTTTTCAAATGTGCTTGAAGACGCTCCTTCAAGCATTTCATGTAGTGTTAATCAACGGGACACCAAGTTGGCTCACCCATTGCTACTATTGCCATTCTTGTTGTAACATGGCCCATATTCTGTCTAGACAGAGCTGAAATAAAGTTTAAGGACTAGCTACCTTCCCAATAAACTATCTCCTCTCTATGTAGCTGATACTTACAACTAGGATTTTTAATAATTCTCTGCCATTTTCACTTCTGCAAATTTGTGAATAGGGTTCACTTGTCTGAAGACCTAAGAAAATTCCTCCTAAACTTTTTCTGAGATAGGAAAAAGGGAATCAAGGACACTACAGGAACTCAGTGCTCTAGAAATCATCTCTGAGAGAGGCTACGTGGGCACATCATCAAAGTTAGAATCACTCTCTTCCGTTTCAATGGTATATTAACATTCCCTTAATTCCACCTTTAACCCAGATGCATTTCACTGACAGTCTTACCGGAGCCTCTGCTTGATGATCTTCAGGAGCGGGGAACCCACTGCTTCATACTGCAGACTATTCCACTTCAGTCTGGCTCCAGTTTTTAGAAGATCCTCACCTATATTCAATGAAATTATGAGTAGTAAATATTCTTGTTCTCAGTGACCTTGTAATTGCCTAGTCAAGGGATTTTTCAAGGCACTGTTCCTAACAACACAATGTATCTCAAGTGTTTTGAGTTGAATTTCATAAATAATTTGATATCACATCTTCCCAGAAAAGTGATTATAAACGCCATCATATAAGACTCGAGGAGGGACACCTGGGTGGTTTAGTTGTTAAGCGTCTGCCTTTGGCCCAGGTCATGATCCCAGGGTCCTGGGATTGAGCCCTGCATTGGGCTCTCTGCTCAGTGGGGAGCCTGCTTCTCCCTCTCCCCCTCCCCCTGTTTGTGCTCTCTCTCTAGCTGTGTCTTTTTCTGTCAAATAAACAAATGAAATCTTAAAAAAAAAAAAAAAA
>RCUC01166212.1:0-89048 GCA_003697995.1 Taxidea taxus jeffersonii
TGTGTATGCGTGCAAATTATATTACAAGGAAGACTCAAGTAGAATAAAAAGAGAGTGAGAAGGTTGCAAGAGGAGACTATTTTAGAGTAAATGGTCAGGGATTATTACCTCTCTGATAGGAGCATGAGCAAATATCTGTTACTGAGGAGCATGCCTTAGTAGAACATTGAGAGGAAGAGTCCAGGCTCAAAGACCAAAAGGCAGGAGCCTGAGGAATGAAAGAACAGCAGAAAGACTAGAGAGGGTGGCAGGGTTGGGGAGGGGACAGTGACAAAGATGGAGGTAAAGAGAGACGGGGTGTCAGATATGTAAGGTTTTGGTGGTTCACTAGGGTCAAGTTTGTGTTGTCACAATGAGAAGTGATTGAAAGTGATGGGAAGGGGGGCAGCTGGGTAGCTCAGCTGGCTTAGCATCGGCCTTCAGCACAGGTCATGATCCCAGGGTCCTGGGATGGAGCCCCACATCCATCAGTCTGTCAGTCCATCAGTCCCTCAGGCTCCCTGCTCAGCAGGGAGTCTGCTTTTCCCTCTTCCTCTGCCACTCCCCAGGCTCACAGGCCCATTTGCTCGCTCTCTCTCTCTCTCAAGTAAGTAAATAAAATCTTTAAAAAAAAAAAAGTGATGGGAAGCCATTGGGTGGTTTTTGAGCAGAGGATTGATGTGAGCTAATACATACACTTTTTGTTTTGTTTAATTAATTTATTTCTTTATTAATTATTTTTATTAACATATAATGTATTATTTGCCCCAGGGGTACAGGTCTGGGAATCTTCAGGCTTACACACTTCACAGCACTTACCACATACACTTTTAAAGGGTCACCTTAAATTCTCCACGGGTAATAGACCATATGCGCAAGATTGAGAGCAGGAAGACAAGTACAGAGCCTTTTTCAGAAATCCAAATAGGCAATGCTGCTTTGGGAGAGTGGTAGTTAGGGTCAGATTTGGAAAATGTTTTGAAGCTGGAGCTAATCAGGGTTTCCTGATGGACTGAATATGTGACATGAAAGGATAGCCAAAAAAACAAAGACAAAACAAAACAAAAAAAAAACTAAAACAAAAAAACTTTGTAGCACTGAAAAAACTCAAGCGTTCAAAACAAAATAGAAATGTAAAAGTCAGACCACTCGGAGGGTATCCTCTCCTAGCGCCCCACACACTTTTCACAGGCACAATTAATTATGTTTGCACTTGCCTGTCTCTCCACCCACAGTGGCTGTCTCTCCACTCACAGAATGTGAACTCCTAGATGTACCTATCTGTCTAGTCTGCCCTTATATCACCTGCACCAAGCTCAATGCCAGGCAGTTTTCCAGTCTTCATTAAATACTTTAAAGAATGAATGAATACCAAAGCTTTGAGCAATCTTTAAATTACAGCTTATTAGGAGCAATTGGAAAAAAGAGGGAAACTAAAAGGCAATATATTCATTAGATGGCAGATAGGACTAGAGAGATTGTTTTCTGGCTTACCTTTCTCTATCATTTAACATCTAAGACACCAGAAAGTTGTGTCTCCTATCAGCTGGTGGTGACCACATTCTTCTGTCAAGGGAGTTTTACCATGATCCACCATCATAACTGATGTTGATGATCCAACAACATATTATACATTTAATCTGCTTAATAATTCTTAGAAAAGTATTGTTTCTGCTAAAAATAATAGATACTACTAGCCTTCCATAACTCAAATTCAAGCAAAATGGCAAAACTGAAGAGTGAGATCTACAGATAATTTTCGAATCTTATTTTCAATGATCGCAGACTGTCTCTCCCATAAACTTTTATACCAGCTGTTAAAAGCTCTTCAAATTGTTTTTGTTGCATTTCATTTTCACCCCTCTCCATACAGCCAGCGAAATAAAAAAGGCGACTGAACACAGGGAAAGTTCTGGAGATTTGAAGTGCGAGATAGTGACCTATGTAATCCTGGTCACTGAAAGGTCTGAATCATCCAGATGAGACCATGCTTGGACCTTGGGGCAGAGCTAGCATATAAGGAATGTATTGGTTTCCAGCATTAACTTTTTATTAAAAAATTAAGTTCCTTTAACCCTTCCGCTGAAATGTCACTCGGCTGGGGTTCTGAAGGGCGAACGTGCAAACGGCTGCAGTAATGATAGGAGTCTTGTGTAAACTATCCAACACGACACCGAGTGATGTGTGGTTTGTGATGTCAGCAGAAACCGCAGATAGAATCGCTTGGGTTTCTATCTCTTGGCTAGAGAACGTCCCTACAAGAAAAGGCTGACCCTTGACTCTGCCAGAAACTTTCCCCAGATTTGACCTCCACTAGTAGAAAGAGTCTACGCCCTCCTGGCACCCCACGGG
Organism: Taxidea taxus jeffersonii; assembly: GCA_003697995.1. Classification (NCBI taxonomy): domain Eukaryota; kingdom Metazoa; phylum Chordata; class Mammalia; order Carnivora; family Mustelidae; genus Taxidea; species Taxidea taxus. Next base: position 2,332 of record RCUC01166212.1, read on the forward strand.
AATCCCAGAGGTGGGTCGTGGGGGACGGCGACATTGGGGCTCGGTCCCTCCCGCCATGAGCAGACAAGGGCGGGGTCACAGGCACTTGGACTGACCGGGGCTTGGGGACCCCGAGTGTGGGGGGTGGAGCTGGCGCCGCGGGGTGCCAGCTCTGGGGGCAGGGGGCGGGGACGGGAGCGGCCCAGGGCCCCGCCCGAAGGTCTCAGAGCGGGCCGCGAGGTGGGGAGGACCAGGCATCCCCCATCCAGGCAGCCCCCATCCCGCAGGGAGGCGGCGGCCGGCCGCAGCGCGGTGGCCCAGCGGGGAGGTTCCTGGCGGGCGACCCCCCACCCCACGAGGTGGGAGAGGGTGGGGTCGGGCGGCTTCACAAAGCCGGAGCTCCCGCCCCGCCAACAGCAGGACCGCCGGACGTTGCCGCCGCGCCTCCAGCGTCCGCAGGTAGAGTCGGCGCAAGCGGGGCGGGGCCGCGAAGGGGGCACGGGGGACGCGCCAGGGTGGGAGGTGTTACTCAGAGGGTCCCTCCGTGCGCGCTCTCGCGGTACCCGCGCACCCAGGGGACGCGAGGGATTGAAGCATCCCTTTGCACTCTTGGAAGAGGGGTGACCTGATTACCTTACGCTGACCTCCTGACAGCTGCCCAGCAGCACTGAGAACCCACGGGGCCCCACAGTGCTAGCTTCCAATATACTTTGATACTTTGGGTGTTCTCTGCACCCTCCAACCCAACTGGCCTCCAACACACACACACACACACACACACACACACACACACCACGGAGGCGGAGGCCTGAGGGATTAGAGGTATAGAGACACTGTCACTCAGAAGAGTTTAGAATCTGGGCAGGATGACATGTCCATGCTGGAATCTTCAGAAAGTAGGTGCAGCATCTGCAGCAACTCATTTCCAGCCCCCAGGTGATGCATGATTGATTTTTCTTGGTTTGGTAGCTTTGAAAGCCCTAGGCTGTAAAAGGTTTGGGTCAACAATGAGACTTTAATCCATACAGGCTTTCTTTGCCCTGCTCTCCAACACCTTCTCATATCTGGAGGAGGGGTACATTGGAGGATCCTAAAAACTTTGCAGGGAATGTTCAGAGTTGCTAAGTGTTTTTCAGTTTGTGATTTTTTTGAAAAAGAAAATACAAACCTTCTTAGTTTGAGTTAGGTTTTATTTCTGTAACATACGTACATTCATTTGGAAAGAACTGGTGCTGTCATTAGAGAGTGAGTCCAGTAAGTATGGCATCATTAGAACTGAAAACCAAGTTAACTGTATAGTTTTAGAAAAATTGCTTCCTAATGTGTCTGTTTATGTGGTTACTGGGATGCGTCTTTGCTGGGAATGCTGTCAATATCACCTTGGTATCTTCTGAGGTCTCCCCTGATGTTGGCCACCTGACCTGGGGCTCTGTATGCCCCCTTCTCCTTGTGTTTCAGGTGGACATCAACCTGCTTGCAGGCCTCTAGCCTTGGTCTCTGGTGAGAGGAAAAAAATATCAAAAATGTTTTCTTGGCAAGTTTGGGGGCAAGGAGAAATGCAGTAGATTTTCCCCCCATTAAAGTTTTCACGTATTGGCAATTTAAAACCCAAAGCATTGTTTACCACCTGTCAGACTCACTCGTAAGTGTAAGGATTAACTAATAAAAGATTTGTAAAATGCTTCCTGAATATAAAATTCCATAAATATGCAAAATAGTAATAATCCACCCATTGTTAAATTTATGTAGCTGCTTCTGCCAGGCATACAAGATGATTTAGAATGCATGTTTCCTGTCAATTAAACAATGAGTTTAGAGTAGAATAATGAGTTCAATTCACATCCTGTGAAACTTTGAAATAAAATTTCTCCCATAAGGCACCATCGGCAGAGAATCATAAAGTAAGCAGCATTTCAAAAAGTTATATATGGAATGGCACTTACCTTATGACTGGAGGAAAAGGGAACTTCTGAAACTAAGAAATATTCAGCCCTGGTTCGAGTGTGCCTGAACCATAAATAATCCCTCACGTTTTGGGGATGTCTAAGGGGAGAGCAAACAGCTTTTGTGGGATGGCCTTAGAGCTATCTGTCCGCTTTAATCCATGAAATATGCCTCTCGGTATTTTAAGGCTGAAGTTCAATCTGTGGTTTTGTTCACAATGAAGAAAATCTTCACAGTTACTTAGATAAATTATTCATTCTTCTAATATCATGAGCTTGGTTTTTAAGTATCCTTAATACCGGCAATCATTTTAATATCCTGCAGATAATTAATTTGTTCCCAGTGGACTGAGTGACATGTTAACATCACATTCTCTCTTTACATATATTTAATAATAGTGTCTCATTTTTCTGCTTACTGGTTTCCTAGAGTAAAACCTGTTTCTTATATGCTACTTGTAAGTACAAATATTACTAAGGATAGTCTTTTCTGTTTTATAAAGACAACTGTACTTTCCCCACTAGCAGATCAAGCTGTGAGCAGAACCACAAATTTGGAGATGTTTCTCTTGACATGTTCCCACCTTCAGTGGCCCTTCCTCATTTCCTCCACTCAGCCCTCAAATGAGTAGCTGCTGAACGGGCCCCAGCCCGGTATTCCAGAACTTCCCCACTGCTAGCACTCTTCCTTTATCCAAATCACTTAACCTCTGCCCTACTTATTTTCCAAAAGTTTGGTTTGGGTGAAAGTGCACTTGGTGAAAAATCAAAGGAGTTTTCATTTACTGAGCACAGTGCCTGTGATGTACCAGGCAATCAGCCACATTATCTCATTCAATCCCTGTAACAATCTGATGCAGTCGATGTCATCTGTGTTTCATACAAAAGAAAACTGAGTCTCAAAAAAGCTCTGGTCCCAAGAACGAGCAATTGATGAGTCAAAGAGTGAGGATTTGAACCAAAGCATTGTGGTGCTTCCTGCTGCATTGTGATCCTGATCCCTCGGAAGGGCTCACATTCTGGACTGAGGCATGGAAGAGTTCTCCCATTGACTGACTGGCCATTTGACCTCAGATCAGTCCCTTCAACCCTCTGGGCCTCTGATTTCCTTTCTCTAGTTTTGAATTAAATTCCCTCTCAGAGATGGAAGAGACCTTTGGATACCAAGCACATAAACAGCTCCTCCCACAGAATTCCAGAACATGCTCTTCCCTGCCCTGTCCTTTCCTCCAACCCCCTCCCTGGTCTCTTTTTCCTTCCTGCTGGTCCACGTAAATAACGCCCCCTCCAAGAGGCTCTTCCCGAACATTCTTCTGTTATTTTCTATCTCAGGCCCAATGATCCCTTTAAAACACTGATTACAAACTGCACTTATTTTACTTGCACGTCTGTTTACATGTGGCTGTTGTTTTTATCTTCTCCATCATTCCCCCATCAGACTGTAAGCTGCATGAGCCCGGAGCTCTTTGTGCCTGACTTTTTTCATTACTGTCTTCCCTGGGTCAGCACAGTGACTCACAGCACATAGCTGTGATCAGTAAGTGTGTGTTGAATGATTATGAATTACATGATTATAATTATATAATGAATAATTATCTCCTACAAAGGACATGTGCTAATGGCCAATATATTGTCCCATCCCTGGGAAAACCCAAATGAAGTATCATCGATCTTAACTGTTACCGTGAGCCTGAGTTATGAATGGGGATCCAAATACAGTAATGGAGACAACACGGCTACCACGGGACTCCCTGGACAAACAGACATACTGCATATAGCCCAAGCCCCATATCTTACAACAAAGAAAATTGAACCTCAGAATGATAATAGGAACTTAGGTTCAGAAGACACACTAGAGGGATGCCTGGGTGGCTCAGTCGGTTAAGCCACTGCCTTCGGCTCAGGTCATGATCCCAGAGACCTGGGATTGAGTCCTGCATCAGGCTCCTTGCTTTGCAGGGAGGCTGCTTCTCTCTCCGCCTCTGCCTGCTTGTGCGTGCTCTCTCTCTCTCTCTCTCTTTGACAAATAAATAAATAAAATCTTTTTTAAAAAGTAGACAACACACTGGAGACCAACTAATGGTCCAAACTATTATTTTATGGATGAGGACACAACATAAAATAGAGAACCTGTGCATCCTGACTTCCAGACCAGCACACGCCTCACCAAGCAGTCAAAAATCCCAGGGACCACCCAGGGAGTGTGGGTAGGGAGTGTTAGGCAATGATACTTTTTTTCCCAGAAATCCCAAAGAGCCTTAGGTTTCCCAGACCAATCCTGGATAGCAACATTAATACACAGTAGAACATTACTTCAGATAATCTTATTTTTTAAATTTTGTATGGCCTGTATAAATTTCAGTGACTCATTTACTATTTTAATGATCTATCAGGCAGCCTTTTAATACCTATCATTAGTTTGCCAGTTCTGTTTAAATGCTGATGAGCTCCAAATGGCAAATCTACAGGGCTGAGCATTACCACTAGCATGATAGATTCAAGATACATTTAAAAGATGATTGATATTTTGAACTCCAAATGATGATGGCTTGTTTTTAAGGACTAAAATAACCTTTCTTCTCTAACTTAAAGAGCAATCCTTGCTTGAGTATTACATGCCATAAAAAAAAAAGCAGTCCTTAAACTTTAGAGGGCATAAAAATCATCTGGAAGGCTTTTAAAAACCCAGATTGCTTAGAGCCTTTCTGCACATTTCTGAATTAATAGGTCTGATTGGACCCAGACAACTGCATTTTTAACACCTTTGGTGACTTTCTCAATCAAATAGTCTGAAGACCTCACTTTGAGATCCAATAATACTCTTAGTATGTTTTGAAATTTTCCAGGTTCCTCATAAGAGGATTTTTTTAAACAAAGATAATTGGGGGGAAAGTTTGATGTGTTTGAAGCTAGCAAATAGCGTACTAGGTATAATGGGAATCTGTTTCCTTGTAGCAAAAGCCATATATATATATATACATATATATATATGCATATATATATATATGTATATATATATATATATAATCGTGATATAGCTATTGGGTTTGATATCGCCCCCAAATCAAGAATGTTCCAAAATGTTTCTGTTGGACCACAAAAGTAAATCAGTAATTAGCAATAAATTTAAGTGTTAAGTTCTGTGCAGCAGTATTGAAGCCCCTTGCCCTCCAGATGATTACACTCAGTACAGCAGAGAGAAAAGATTAATATCCATAAAACATTCAAGGAAAGGGCTGCAGGTCAAGTACACAATGCCCGGTTAAATTTGAATTTCAAATACACAACAAATCATGTTTTAGTATAGACATGTCCCATATAATATTTTTATTTGCTAAATCTGGCAACCATGCTCAGTGAACATTAGCATTTAATGTCATTAGTTTCCAGAACTTGGGGGTGGTTGAGAGCTGTGGGGGGGAGAGGATGGTAATGCTGAGTGGTTGTTAAGCTTTGAGAAACTGATAAAAGCTCTGAACATGCTCCTGAGAAAAGTGCCCAATAGCACTAACAGAACTCTCATAGTATTGCATAGATCCAGGCTGCCAAAGCTCTTGGGGACATCAGGATCATCTGCAACGAAGACGGTAGAGGCCAGCTCACCAAACTACTTCCTCTGGGCTGGTGGGTCTAGAAGGTATCTTGCAAAAATAGAATGTGAACTTGGCCTTTTCTTTCCCTTAGATTTTATTTATTTATTAACTTGACAGAGAGCGAGAGAGAGAGTACAAGCAGGGGGAGCAGCAGAGGATGAGGAAGAAACAGACTCTCCGGTGAGCAAGGAGCCTGATGTGAGGCTCCATCCCAGGACCCCCGGGATCATGACCTGAACTGAAGGCAGGTGCTTAACCTACTGAGCCACTCAAGCGCCCCTGGACTTGGCCTTTAAGAGCAGGAGAATTTAGCTGGATTGTGGGTTTAGGAGACTTCTTAAGGCTTTGACAGAAGGCAGGTTCCCTTAGGCCTTGAGGATATTTAGTAAGGAATATTGAGAAATGAGCTTGGACTGGTTTCTCGAAAAGTCCAGACTGTGGACAGCCTCAAATTCTGAAGGATTTTTAGACTGCCTAGATTGGGAAACAGTGCGTGCTTAGTGATATATCGGTTAGGGATGAGAAGGTGATGAAAGGGAGATGGTAGAGTGAAATTAGAGGCGGCCTGGGCTCCAGGGTCAATAGCCTGGTGTCAGCTCCTCTGTTAACAGGCTGGGAAGCCTTCCGTGTGTGTGTGCAAGTTCTGTGGGCCCCAATCTCTTAAACTGCAAATTGGGAATAATAATCGGGAGCTTCTAACAGGGTGGTTGTGAGGATGAAACGAAGGGCTTGGCACAGTGGGTGACACCGCATATTCAATCGGTGGTACCTAATGCTAGAACACAAACCTTTGTTGTTGTTGTTGTTGTTGCCCTTAGTATTTAAGGGGGATCAGTGGCCCAGGAGCCTGCAAGAATGGTAAAACATTGTTTGATCTGGATTTAGAGAAAGCTTTACAATCTCCCTTTTCCAAGTTAAAATTTCATTATCAAAAAACAGTAAGCACAGAAACAAGTTAGTAAAAGAATGTTTGTACTTTTAACTGAGGATCTTAAAATAAATACATTCAGCCTTTCCTGATTTTTCCCAGGAGAGGGAGTATAATGGACAATTCCAATCACATACTCCGATCCAGAGTCAAGGAAACTTTAATTGCATGTGTTACTCTTAATAGCAGATTTGCCATCGGAACTGTTTCACTTTGGCTAATATTTAAATTAATTTGCACATGATAAGCTCAGACTCATCATTCAGAAAGTTGTTCCCCAAAGCCATTTAAACTGCAAAGCAGATGAGTTTATCGGAGAGATTCACACAACACCCAGCTTTCTCAGAGCTGACTGGAAACGCAGCAAATGGGCTCCTAGGGGCTCTAGAGTCCGACTGTTCAGGTTCCAATCCCAGCTGTCTCCTGTGAGCAGCTTTGTGACCAGGCAAATTGCTTTGCCTCTCCAGACCTCAGTTTTTCCCTCTCTGTAAAACAGAGCTCCTAACAGCCTTCCATCCCAGGGCACGCACACAGAGCTCTCGTGCGGTTTCTGGTTCCCAGCAGGCGTCCCACAGAATTCTGTGACCTCATTGTCATCTTCGTCTTATCAGGATATTATTTCTTTAATATATGAATAAAGGATTTAATTTAGGAAAACATCTAATAATGTGGGAAATATTTATGATCTTTAGTCACCTCTTAATGTATTGATTTACACAGCCAGGGCTATTGAGAGCATTTTCCAAGCCAGAGTCCAGGCTTCTTATTCCAAAGAATGTTTCATCCCAGTTTTCATGATGTGTCACTTTGTCCAGCTCATCCATCTTCAACTTTTACAGAGTGATTGGTGCTTTTCTAAAAAGCTTTGGGTTTCAAACTGTATATTAAAGCATCTGGGCCCTAGAATTTACTTGGCTCATAAACCTATGGCACGGAACAGTACGGGATTGGTTTACGGTACATTATAGTTACAGGTATGACAGTTATGGTTTATTTGGTCTGTGCTGAGCACCTTGAGGGCATCTCCCACAGTGCCTTAAAGATGGGAGACTCAAATACTTAATGAATGAAATTAATGTGTAACAAAATACATCATATTCTTTTTCTGAAGATACGTTTCCCTTACATTAGGAAATCTAACTTTAAAAAAAAATGAGAACAAGGAAAAGACATCTGACTTTCATGTATAAGAGCATGAGTCTGATATTTCTAGACTGAAGTACTGAAAGTGAATTTGGAGATCTATGATTGATGTTTCCTAGAAGAGATATCTATGGACTATAACATCTCCCTTCATCGCATTAGCTGGTCCCTTTATCTCAAATATTCTCCCCTCAGATATTGCTTGTTTGTTTTATGTTCCTTTTTTTATAGTCTACCCTACCTCCACTGGACTAGAAGCACCCTGAGGTCAGAGGTCAAGCCTACATATTTATTGCTGTTTACTGCAATAAATATCTATTGCAGTGCTAGGCACTTAGTAGGTAATCAATAAATAGCCTGCCAATTAGTCGAGTGTCCGAAGACCAAGATCTGGTCTTATGCAATTATTCCACTGCAAAGCAGTAATCTTTTTTTTGGGGGGGGGGGTCAAAACCACCTTTCAGAATTGGATTAAAATCACAAAACACCTCATTAATAAAATTTTACATGCTCAAATTTTTGCATATAATCTCAGTCCCTGGACCTCAGTCTAGGAATCCCAGTTCTAAAGGTATATGTGTAAATACTAAGAAAATCTAACTGAAATATTAAACTAAATATCACAAAAAATTTAATTACTATGAATACCAATGTGTTAATATTCATGCATGTAGAGTAATAAATTATATGTTGCTTCGGGAAAATTCTGCAACCCTCCAAAGGAAAAAAAAGGCATCTATAAATGTTGAATGTTTTATTTATATGCTGGAAAGGATTTAAGGCTTATAGAGAAAGGCTAATAAAAATACATACTGTACAGCAATATAAAATATATTTCAAAGAGGTAAGAAAAAATGAGTCAAAGGGAAAAAATAAGGCTAAGAACATAAGATGGGGCCAGGAGAGAAATTCATACTCAAAATTTATGCCATGAAATTCAACACTCTTGCTAGAAGATAGTAACAAATTTTGTTCTCAGTTTTTTATCAGCCAATGCAAAGGAGAAAAATATAATCAGTTATGTCCTGCAGAGGGTCGTGTTTTATATATACTTTTATATGAATACATGGATATGTATTTAATAGCAAACTGCTTTTTAAAAGGAAGCTTCAGTATCATAATAAAGAATGGAAATTATATCTCCAGTGTTCGTTTGTGTCAAGTGTCCTTGTACCGGAGCCTGAAATAACCCATAGTAAATGTCCAAAAATAATTGACACTTTGGATGTTTACATGAAGATGTTATGGCTTTCTTTGAAGGAAGAGGCCTCGTGAGGTCAGTAAGGCCCTCACAGAGCTCAGAAGAGGGGTGGGGGACAGACTAGGAAAACAAAGGGCTTTCTGCATTGTCTCACACCCCATCAGTCCCTGCAACAGTCCACCCTTTCCACTGCTGAACACTATTTAAATACGATGCCTGAAGTTCTCATTCTCCCCTTGAAGGCGTATGTACCTAGGATGTTGACTAACATTAAGTTATTCCCCCTAACCTTAGTTTCCTTGGATAACAGTCTGTCATAGGGATTTCTACGCCTTCTCTCTTTGAGAGAGCAAATACAATAACTAGCTTCTCAGAACATTATGTGGATTTGTGGCATTCTCAGAGGGGCTATAAATGGATCACATTGACAGCTTTATTTGTCATTCTTAAATGGAATGTGTTTTCCCCCTTTGCGTTAAATCGAAATCAGATGGCATTTCTTATTTCAATGTGGAATGTTTTTACTCTCATAATTGCAAAATGGCATTCATAACTGATACTATTCTAATTTACAAAATTTGTGTTTTATTATTGGGGAGGGTTCTATTTGCAAAGTAACTGAGGGAAAACAACTTATGCAACATTTTCGTTTTGCCTATTTATTGAGATCCTGATATAGTTGCTAGAATTTTGTCGCCATATGGAAGCAGAGACAATTATATTGCATGTAATGACATGGATTTTAGAAGCAAGGATATAAAAAGACATACCCAGCAGAATACCCACAACCCAGAGACTAAAACATTTTTTAAATCTCTTCTCTCCTTTGCCTCTCCAGCATGTCCCTGGTCTCAATCATCTCTTCCTTTCCTTACAATGGCTCTTGTTCAATATATGTAGGGGCAAAATGACAAAAATAAGGGAAGGCACTATTTTCATACCTTAGCATATTTCTTATATGCTTAAACCAGTTGCTTCACCCCAAGTGAAATTTTTCATTTAAAAGAAATCCCCATCACTGGGGCACCCGAGTGGCTCAGTCGCTTCAGCATCTGCCTTCAGCTCAGCTCATGATCTTAGGATCCTGGGATCGACGCCCACATCAGGCTCCCTGCTCAATGGGGAATCTGCTCCTCCCTCTCCCACTCCCCCTGCTTGTACATGTGCTTGCTCTCTCTGTCAAATAAATAAAAAACATTTTTTTAAAGAATCCCCATCACTCACATCAACCCACTACTCAACCTGTGTGAGAAAAGAAGTCCTCCTACTTTAATTTCTGAAATCCTCCAAAAGCTCCCAACGTTCGTTACTGATTTCAATGCTGTGCTTATCTTTAGAATTTTCAAACACTACACAATGGGTACATTTTCACACTGAATTTCTATGTGTTTATTTTCATGCTCATTTTCAATAAAGTCAACTTTACCAAGTACCTACTAAGTGCCAGACACTGTTAGGATACAATGAATGGCTTCAGGTATCCCTGCCCTCATTTGGCCTACAGGCTGGCTGGTAGGGAAGAGAGACGGGGAATGACACAAATCAGTATGAAACTGAAACTTTTGTAAATATGCCACAGAGAAGAGACACGAGGTTCTGGAAACTGAGATCTAAATGACAGATAGCAGTCAACCAGACAAGGAGTAGAGGTAGAAGGCATGATGTGGAAGGTGTGGAAAGCTATGACGTACGGCAAGCAAAAGCAATGGGAGAGACTGAAGGAGGATCAAGTGGCCGGAGTACAGAGAGCAGGGGTGAACAGCATGAGCCTAGAGATGTGATCAGGGGCCGTCACCATGAAAGGCTTTTAAGCCATAGCAAAAAATATGTCTTCATCCTAGAACCAATGAGAAGGTTGGGAGAGGGGAGTGGGGTTTGTAATGAGTTACATCATCAATTTGCTATTTCAAAAAAATATTTCTGGCTACAATGCAGAGTATGAGCTGGCAAGGTGAGAAGTTCATGCAGACCAGTTGAACATTTTCAGTACAGAGATAAGGCCTAATATGGCCTAGGTGAGGAAGGATGATGTGGTGATTTCTAAAAATGAGTGGATTCAAGAGACAGGGAGGAGGTAAATGGATGGGTCGTCTTCTGCAATACTGACTGACATGGCGCCCATGCGGAAGGGTAAGGGAACACTGGAGGAGGAACGAGCTTGCAAAGACAGCCGCTAAGTTCAGTTAGATATGCGGAGTTTGAATCCTGTAGGAAACATTAGAGGACAGAGCAAAAAGACTCTGGATTGTGGGTGTGGAGCTTGTCAGAAAGCTCTAAGGTCTGGATGTAAACTCGTGACTCATCTTTAATCCATAGTTCTGGCTCTGACGGATATGATCCATAGATGCACTTGACTGCCTACAGGAAGATAACAAAGTCAGCAGTGGGACGAAAGTCTTCAGGAATTCAAATCCGGAACAGCCAAGTAGTGAATGGTGAGCTTGTAAGGGATGAAAGGAGTAGTTTAATAGAAGGAAACCCAGGAAATTGCTGGATCATGGGGGCCGGGTAGGAGGGGGGCAAGGGAGCGGGGATTTCATTTCAAGAGGGTGGGAGTGGTCAGTTGGCTTAAATGTGGAAGACTGAGAACTGCTTTTTTATTTAGCAAGCGTGGAAAGCACCTATCAGGAGAGAATTGTTTTGAATTAAAGAAAAATCGCTAAGTGATATGTATGGGAAATAGAGTTCTAACTGGGTCTATTTGCAATCATGCCTGTTTGAGAAGATTTCACATTTCATATTTTACATCTCTCCTAACGAGATACCTAGGGAGCTAACATGATAGAGAGGAAAGCCATTCTGACATGTTGGTGACCACATCAGAGTGGAACTGGGGTGGAATTTGAGCACAGAAGAGTCTGAAGTCCTGGGGTCTGAACTGGCCAGAAAACGTGAACCTGACAACAAGGAATTTTATGAGCACAGTACTGCCTGTTCCTCCACCCAGGGATACGTGTGCCCAGGGTAAATAAACCAAATGTTCATGAAGCAGTATGGACTTGCCTCACCCACTTGCTGGCATCCCTGTTTAGAAGGAGACTGTGGGCTGACACATCGCACAGCCCGTTCTCCTTTGAGGTGAGCTGCAGCCTCAGCTTCCCTCCCAGCACGGGCTCCACCACAACAGTCTGCGCATGCGGGGGTGGGGGTGGATGTTAATATGTCAGCCAGTGAGCTCTGTGATGAGGCAAAGGTCAGGCTGCAGAGGTGTGCACTGCCGATGGGAGGTAAGAAAAGGAAAATGACTATTGGTAATTATTTGCAGTAGTTTGGCTCTAAAAGGGAAACAGGAGATTGGAGAGCAGCTGGAGAGAGTTCACTGGATGAGCAAGCATTCATTCAGTCAACAAATATTAAAATATCTTCTATGTGCCAGGCACTAAGACAGGTACCAGGAAGGTATTTTCCAGCCCTAATGGGAGATCTTCCATAAAATATATTTCATGTGATAATCTCAAATGCAGTGATTAAATATTCTGTGATCTGATTCACTGAAACATGCAACATCTTCCCTCAGATATAAACCATCTTAACTTGATCTTTGTAAAATGATCAAATTTGTGTTAAAATTAAAAAAGAGGAAAATAACCTGCCCATCTGTACTTCTTTTTTCTCATCCTCTCTCCTTCCATTCCTTTAGTGTCCCAAATCTGGACAGTCTTGCTATTGTCAGTTATTTAGAAAATATTTTCTAGAATGGTGTTCTTAACCCTACATTCAGAGCCTCTCATAGTGCTATTTGATGTTTCAAAATCATCTGACCTATAATTTATAGAACACCCACATAATGAAATATCGACTCTTACCCCCATGCAATTGAGAAATGTGAATAAGGCAGGGTTTCCCTAGCTAGACTATAAGCTTTATGAGGGTTTTGGGGATTACCGTATTTAGAGCATATAGTGAGAGTACTATAAGCGGGATTTTTGTGATAAGGTTGTAATTAAGGATCCTTGGGTTTGCAGAGAAAAGTACACAAAATTCTTACACAAGAATTCAGAAATATCCCTGAAAGTGGTAATATTTGAACTGGATGTTAAAAAAAAATGAGCATTTCAGACAGCAGAAAGTTAGTCAGCAAAATCACAGAGGCAAACCACTTTGTGGAGTAGAGGAAGAGTGAAATGGTGTGGTATGGTTGGAGAGGTTATGTGGAAAGTAGTAAATGCACTGATCTGGGATATTGGGAAGCTCTGCTGAGGAATGCCTAGACTTGATCCTACACTCACTGGAAGTGTCAGAAGTTTTCAAACAAGTGGAAAAGCATGATGTTTAGGAAGAAAACTGGGATCATCAAGAGAGCTGGGAACTGATGGGGACTGGAAGCAGGGAGTACATGAGATGGGAAGCCACTGCCTGGATGGAAGATGGTAGATAGGGGATGAGTTTCTGCCATGATGATGGCCTTGGAATGTCAAAGGGAAGTTGAACTTCTTGTGCACAAAGTGGTCATAATAAGTTAGATGTGTGTGTTTGAGAGGTGCAGTGATGGAGAATGAAGAAGACATCACATGTTCAAGCCAGGGAGAGTGGCAATCCCACTGATTTTAGGGACAGAAAGAAAAGCAAATTCAGGAGATAACTGGGATGAGGATCTATCCTAGAAAGCATGAGAAAAAGGTATTAATTTAAGACACTTAAGCCATGGGTGTGCGTGAAATTACTGTCAAGTAGAGAACCTTGATGAAGGCCCACATTTAAGGAAGGGTGAAGAGCCAGAAGAGGAAAATTGAGGAGTTTCTTGCAAGATTCGAAGTGAGATTTCAAGGAAGTCAAGGAAAAACATGGGGATTTCAAGGATAAGGACTCAAGCTGTGATTTTTTTCACCTATAAAAGTGATCCTGAACAGCATGGGTTTGAAATGCAAAGTCCACCTAGCAGATTTTTTTTGATAAATAGAGTACTATAAATGTATTTTCTCTTCCTCATGAATTTCTTATAACATTTTGTCTAGCTTAGTTATAAGAATATAGTATGTAATGCATGGAACTTACAAAATATGTGTCAATCAACTGCTTATGCTATCAGTAAGGCTTCCAGTCAATAGTGGACTCTTAGTAGGCACATTTTGGGGGATTCAAAAGTTATATGTGGATTTCTGATGATGCAGGGTCAGCACCCCTTATGCCTGCGTTGTTCAAGGGTCAACCGTATAATCATTTGGTTGTATCTTTCTCTTCCTTCTGGATTGGCCCTGTGGAATGGATGCAGCTGTCAGTCCTGTATCATGTCCAGGTTCACACTTCATCCTTGCAGCTCCATGCCCTATTAAGCAGTGACTGGCCTACAGCCGCCATCCATTAGTGACTTCCTTTGGAAGCTCCCCACCCCCCCCCCCAACTACTGAGAACATAACTTAAGGAAAGAAGCTCCATGCGTGTGTGTGTGTGTGTGTGTGTGTGTGTGTGTGTGTGTATGTGTTAGGAAGGCACAACAAGGAGGAAGTGCTGGGTGATTTGTTAACTGGGCGTCAGTGGGTTTATATTTAGTATTTTCCTAATTCAAGCTTCATGTTTGTCTCTAGGAATAATACAATTTTATGGCAATAATAACTATCCAAGCATAAGCAGTGTTTTGCCCTTCAGCTTTCATGGTAGGTAGTCAGGCCCACTTTGTTAAGTAGTTCATTTTATTTCACTGTTCGTATGTCGTGTTTTCCATGAAAAATTTTTCTGGAAATTTTGTGTCAGGACGATTTCTTTGGGGGAAGTAACGCATTTTCTCCTTTCTAACAATAGAAATTATAGAAGAAATTATGTTCTCCTTTTACCTAAATTACCAAGAAATTCAAATCCAAAAGGTAACTTAAATTATCTCAAATGTTGACCAGTGTGGGTAGCATATGACCATCTTCCTTTTTTTACTCTCAACATTGTTATTTTTATTCATATTCATTATTTCTCTACTTGGAAGCCACCCCAAATCCTTATGATCAAGAGTCAGGGCATAAATAAATTAAACACTTCCACTGTTAACTAAATGTCTTTCCACACATCTCCTTTGACCATGAGAACAAGCCATTGACTATATTATTACTCCCACCAGAGCAGTGAGGGAGTGGAACCTTGGTGAAGTCAAGGACATAAAATTCACCTAGACAAGTACTGAATGGGATTCAACCCTCGGTCTTCTTTCTCTTGTGACAGTGGTCGTTTCAGCCTATCTGGCTCAGAATTTGTGGGCAGCTGGTTGATGGGTAAGAGGCATAGAGTTGGCTGTGATAGCTCTCATCCAGATGAGAACTAACTGCTGATGTTTGGGGTAGTTTTCTTTTTTACAATGAACTAATCCATATTTCTGTCTCCTCCCTAGATTTTATAACATTCAAGAAGCACATGTAAGGGACCTCTCTCATCAAGTATTCTTGATTAAGTTACGAAAATGGAGCGGAAGTTCATTCTCCCCCTTCATATGGTAAGTAACTACTAATTGGAGTAACAGATTTGCCTTTCCCTTCCTCCTAAGTTCCTCTCAATATTTACAAAAGAAATGGAAATGCTTCTGGTGTGAAGGTAGCATGATTTATAAATCCTATCCAGATCTGTCTTCAGAATATTTCATTAAAAAGGAGAATTTGGTGAAATTGTGGTTTTTAGAAATTCTAGTTTCATATGTTTTATCTCACTTAGAACTGGAGTCATTGTGAACTACATATGAGTTTTGATAATTAAAATAACATAACTCTTCTACCCACTTGATACACACTTTTAATTCTTTGGTACAAATTGACATGTGGACTCTGAAAAGTCATGGCCACATAAAAGAAAGATTTAGAAATGCCAGATTGCTGGGCAGTGGCATTTCTTTTCATTCCAGAAGCCCCACTTTGGAGCAGCCACCCTTTTGGCCTGGCACTGACTGTCTTTAACCGGAAAAACATCTCACTTTGCAAGTGACGAGAACTGAGTCACCCCACGTGAGCAAAATCAGCTTTTAAAGGGCAACATTATTAAGTTCTTTCACCAGGATATTGTGCCTGCAGGACTTCAAATGATTTGAGACAATTCATTCCCTTTGTCCACCCATAAAATCATTTATTTTCACCCTTCATTGTATTTTACTTTTCTATGTTCCAATGCATGTCTAAAAGAAAAAGTCTATTATGTAAAGCTATGAATATTCATTAATACATTTTATTTATTCTAACAAATTAGGAAGGTGGGCATCTCCAAATTTGTGGGCAGGCTGGATTAGAGATAACTCTCAAACAAATGTGGCCTTTATTCTTTAAACTACATCTAGTAACTCCAACAAAACATTACAAAGTAAAAATCCTTAAGGAGACCTGTAATAATAAATCATATGAACATTTTGTTATTAGCATATAGATTGGATGTATGTAGGAGCTTGTAAAGTGCCTGAGGTTCACTGAAAATAGTTTATTCTGTGTCTAAAAAGTGTATGCAAGATTGAAAATAAATGTTTAAAACACCATATATTATCTACTTATAAATAAAATGTTTGCAAAAGCAAAGGTAAACGTCAGCCTAACTCATGAAAAAATTATCAAAAGATTTAAATTTATCGAAGCCATAAATTAATGAGATATTACCATGTGTGCATAAACAACTTAAAGAATAAAATTTGCTGATCCTTCTTTCATATGGATATTTGTGCTAATGATTCAGGATCCTATTTACTCTATTAGTCCCCAAAGTAATTGCTTATTTGAAGAAGTTCTGTCTTATGGGTTTTCAGTTAATTAAATACATTTGCATTTTATGCACACATTTTAAATTCTCAAGTCCTATTTCTCATAAGCCAGATTCAAATATGTTCATGTAATAATACCTCTCATTAAGGCATTAGTCTTTCATTTTTAAAGGAACTTTCAGAATAGCCATATGCATAAATGCTTATTAATGAAATCCAATCAATATTTTATAAAAGTCAACCCATTAAATGTTATTTTTTTTAGTTTGAATTTTCCTATTTGTAATGGTGATTACTATGCTGAACCTACTTCCAATTTCTAATTTTTCGGTTAGCTTAATTTATTCAGTGATTTTTTTTTTTTGCTTTGATTTTGTATGGCAGTTTTTAACATCTAATATGCCTTTAGAATTACAAACAACCTTTTCCCAAAGAGTAGCTGTCTCAAGGTAAATGCATATTAACTGGTTGATCTTGCCAGCCCGGTTAGGATAGCACTAAAACATGAAGCAAAACTTTTCTAAATCTGAGGAGAGGAGTATAACAATTCACAAAATTAGGGCTATTTTTAAAAGTGTCATTTTTCTCAAAGCTTTCAGATATTTGAGAAGTTGTGAGTTAAAGTACACAAGTAATAAAAATTGTAAATACCTTCATTAGATCCAAACTGCCCTAGCTTGGAAGCTTGAAGAAGCTACTAAATATAGGAGAGTAGGGGTACACAGAAGAGAGGTCAGGAAGAGCCATGGAATCCATGCCATGTGCCCAGGCTCTAAAACCAAAGCGCATGGCAAGGCCAGATACTGGGAAGGGCACCTGGGGGCACAATCTGGAGAGATGACCTGAAATCCAATTTTGAAATCATACCTAACCTAACTATCTCTAGGTGGTTATTAGACGCTTATCTAGTTTACAGTTTATCTAAGCTTAGTAGTTCCTCTGTGCAAAAAAGATACCGAATGCAGCATCTGGATACATTTAGGTTCCAATTCCAGCCTGAATCAAATAAGGATAGAGTATCCAAACGGAGAAAAAAGAAGAGGAAGCAAGGGAGGGAGGGAAAGAGGAAGGACAGCCTGAAACCAAGATAAGTAGGAGTTATTTTGACCTTTCTGGCAATATTGGACTATAATATACTTTTGTTGACCTCTTATCATGAGATATAAGTATAAAATGGAAAACATTTTTGATATGCTGAAAGACTCATACACTTTATAATAAACAAATTTCATTCAATTAAATCTTATTAATTCGTTGAAGCAATGATCTCTGTAAACTGTAATGCCAATAGTATCCTAAGAAGATAACATTTTCTTGGTAACTGGAATCGCCCTAAGGAAGCATTTCTTCTCATTTAGATAAAGTAGGAATAAAGCACTTGTATTACCACTTGTATAAATTTTTAATATTGAATAAAATATTAGTGTTTAGTGTAATATTGATTCTCAACATAATACTCCTCCATAATAGCATGCTAATTGGTTAGAATTAAATCAGACAGATTCAAAAACCCTGAGAACAGACCATCTAACACTTGTAATTTTTTTTCATTAGTTTCCAGAATTCCAATTAAAATGGAATTAATCTGCCAAATAAAAGGCCATGGTACAATAAAGGTTCTGTGCACTGTGTCACGTGCATGCCTTCCTCCTTCCCGGGACTGCACCCCCACAATGAGCTCTAGAAGTGAGGAGGGTGGGAGAGGGCACATCATGACTGTGGGTTCCAACCACACCATTAACAGCCTTCAAAAGAGGCAAGCAGCCTCTGTGCGTGCCAGCTCTCTCATTTCCCACCTGTGAGACCTGTGGTGTTTTACCTGAAACTTGTAGAGCCTCAGTTTCCTCATCAATAAAATTACTAATCTAACAGTACCAATCTCCCGGAGTTGTTGAGGAGATAAAACAGAGATCCGTTGCAACTAGGGGTGATTTTGTTTTTCCCCACCAGAAGACATTAAGTAATGTCAGGAGATAGTTTTGGAGGTCACAACTGGAGGCAGTGGGCGTGATATGGGTGTCTGGGGAGTCCCAGCAGGGATGCTGCTATTCTGGATGCCCAGGACAGCCCCCCAATAACAAGAAGTCCTCTGGCCCAAAAGGTCAATAGTGTCAAGATGAGAAACCCCGGAGAACAGTGATGTCATGTCTGTAATGTCAGCATAATGTCTGACACACAGGAGGCCCTCAGAGAATATTTATAGAATTCCATTGTTATTGTCATTATTTGTTTGACAGGGAACTCCAAATCACCCTCACCATATCAGGACTGAGTCCTATAAGCAATTCAGCAAGTCCACTGCAAGTGGACTCGGTCATGCCTATCTGCTAGGTCATCCAGATGGACTGTTCAGTTGTTAGGTGCCTTCAGGAATGGACTGACCCACTTAATACTGGACTGGTCTACCAAACTCATGGGCAGGATTGTACCAAAGTTCGTGGGCTATCCTTTAATTTTTACCTTCTTAGGAATTAGAAACAAACAGGAAAAGGCAAGTAAAAGGTAACCTACAGTACCAGGGGACTATTACTTTCTAACCCCTGCTGTTAGAAAGGGCCCAGGAGTCTCCTGATGATCATTTCCTTTACAAAATAAACTGATGTCTGGACAAATGGCTGGGAAATATGGTCTTCTGGTTAACATAAGATCTTGACTATATCATACATAATATATCATATTATCAATTTCAGAATGAATCAAATGAGACAAAATAGTTTTAGCATCATGTTAAAACAGTTTAGAGAGGGGAAGCTCTGGCTTAATGCAAGACTTTCAAGCTCAAACAGACCTGAGTTTGAATTTCAGCTTTACAAACTTCAAGCTGAGTGATCTTGAATAATTTGTCTTCTCTGAGATCAGTTTCCTCATCTAATAGGCAGAAAATTATGTCGTTGGGTTGTTGAGAGAATTCAATGATGCAGCATTTGACATAAGTTAGAAGTGAATTAATAGTACTTATTGCTTCTTCTGGAGACCCTGCATTGCCTTGGGGTTCTAATCAGAGCCATTGGTTCTCCTCCTAAGAACGGTAACTATATGTAGGCACTTCTTATTAACAGAGGAAGCTCAACATACATCCATTACCTCAACGAACAAAAAATCTGAGACTTACTTCAATAACAGTGATTTAAGAAGAAAAAAGAAAAGGTACATATTATACCTGGAGTTTCCCAGTGAGAATTTTTTTTTTTTTAAGGAAAAGGTAGATTTCCTAAATTAAAGAATGAATGATGTGCACATCTTTCTGGCATATTTTAATATAGTTGATAATCCACTTTTTAATTAGCCACCTAATTATAATTCAATAGAAATTTCCCTAGGTGAATGTAGTAACCTACTTCAGAGAGAGAAATGGAGCTCTGAGTGGGCACTCCTACTGTGAATTTTGACTTTTTTAGGTTCAATTTGTTCTAAGCCTAACTGGCTCAGGAGAGATAGGGAGAGCTCTGTTTCATAACCTAATAATTCTGACTGCCAGGAAAGTTGACTATAAGGCTAAATTCACCTTTTATTAGTATTTTTATTTTTCTCTTTTCTTTGTTCCCTGGAGAAAACCCGACTCTCTTTTTTTTATCTTCCCATCACTCAAATGTTTTAAATTTGAAAGTGAAAACATTTATGCATAGTCTACACTTTGGCTCCCTTCATTTTCTTGGTGGTTTGCTTTTTTCTTAACTCAAGGTTCCCTTACTTCCAACTCCTGAGAAGCAAGGGACTGAAGGTCATGTGAGGGGACCATCTCAATGTCTTAATCCACACTTACTTAATTCCACAAACCATGCTAAGGAGGGAGATTTTTTTATCTATTAATTAGCAATAGATGTTTAAATTTCCCAAACCCTAATGGTTATTTTTTATCATCAGTTGCTCATGACCTTAGTTTAAAATGTTTTCAAACTCATCAACTGGTGTTATAGAAATGAAATTGATTGCTTTATTGAATTCTCTCTTCCAACCAGTTTTAGCTTTATGTAGTTACAACTTCAGTATGTTTACATATAATTGTAAACTATTGTCTCTCATTAATTTCTGGCTCACAGCCATTAAACGTATGCAGAGAGGAGAGGTGAACTGTTCATTTTAATTAATTGATCTCCTTGCTTTCATCCCTGCCTCCTGCAGTCTATTTTCAATAAAGTATGAGTCAGACCATTTTGTTCCTTGACTCAGAACTCTCCAGTACATCCATTTCAATCAGATTAAAAGCTAGAGCCTAATAATGGTCCTCAAGGCTCTATATGCCTTAGCCCACCATGACCACCATCTCCTACCCCGACTCCCACATTCACTCCCCTCCATCCACTCTGGTTTCCTTACAGTTCTTCCAGTACACCAGACATGTCCCTCAGGGCCTATGTACTTGCTACTTCCTGTCTGAGACAGTCTTCTCCAGGAATCCACATGATTTGCTTCTCTTCAAGTCTTTGCTCAAATGTCAACTTCTCAATAGGATCTTCACTGACCACCCTTCTAAAAATGCAAACCCTTCCCACACTTCACTATTCCTTCCCTGGTTTATTTTTCTCCATAATACTTTTCACCTTCTAATAATATCTATAATTTACTCATTTATCTATTTTCTGTCTCCCTCCACTAGAAGGTAAGTTTCATGAGGGCAGCAGTTTTTATAAATTTTGACTGGTGTATCCGAAGCACCTACTCCAAAGCCTGGTATCTGGCACGCACATGATATATATTAATTGAACTGAAGTAGAATTACACACTTATTGACCTTATTGCCTTTCCCTCAAAGCCTTAATTCACCTTCTATTAGCCTTTATCTCCTGCTCTTCTGCCACTATAGCTCCTTTAGGAAAACTTTGATCTCCCAACCCCCAGCTGGATTTTGGAAAATGGAAGAATCAGTTTCACTGTGTTTCCTTTTGATCACTGATGAGCTCTAACTGGGATAAGTTTGCATTTTAGCCATATTCCTTTCCTACTAGATGAGACTGTAATCACCAAAATGGTGAACTGACTGGGATAAACTAGATTCCTGATCAGAATACTCCTGGGTGAATCCTGATCCAAAGGTCAGGAGGAGAGAGATACAGATGGAAAGGCTAAGCTCTATAAATAGCCAAATGAAAGAAAATATGGGGAATTATTTTTCTTTGGACCTAGGTATACTTTTCTTAGCACACATGTTCCTAACACAAATATTAGATCCTTAAGCATGATTCAAGAAAATACCAACTTCCTGATGACAAGAAAGCCGTAAATATAGTTCATGACCAAAGATTAGTCACTGTTTATTATAGCTGGTGACACATGATACACTGGGGAGATTGGGCAATATTTCAGACATCTCCAGTCAGCCATGTATCATCTCATAGTGGAAGATGAGGAGTATTTTTCTATATTAACAGCCCCCATAAAAGGAAGTGAGTGAGGAAACATCTGATGTGTTTTATCATTGAGAGTCAAAGGGATATTGACAATGTTAAAAATTGTGCTGAGTAGATTATAGGTTTTGTACAAGTTGGTCCTCTAAACAATAAGACTCCTTTAAGAAACACAGTAGAGGGGCACCTGAGTGGCTCAGTGGGTTAAAGCCTCTGCCTTTGGCTTAGGTCATGATCCCAGGGTCCTGAGATCCAGCCCCGTGTCGGGCTCTCTGCTCAGCGGCGAGCCTGCTTCCTCCTTTCTCTCTCTGCCTGCCTCTTTGCCTACTTGTGTCTGTCAAATGAATAAATAAATTAAAAAAAAAAAAGAAAGAAAGAAAGAAACACAGTAGAGAGGCACCTGGGTGGCTCAGTGGGTGAAGCCTCTGCGTTCGGCTCAGGTCATGATTTTAGGGTCCGATTGAGCCCCGCATGGGGCTCTCTGCTCAGCAGGAGCCTGCTTCCCTTCCTCTCTCTCTGCCTGCTTCTCTGCCTACTTGTGATCTCTGTCTGTCAAATAAATAAATAAAATATTTATAAAAAAATAAAAAACACCGTAGAATAAGAAGAAAGGAACTATGTGCTGTTTTGCTTAGTTCTCCCTCCTGTCCCTGAATGATATCTCTGGACTCAGAGCTGAGAAACAGAAGCTTGATTTAACTCTAAAGCCTGTAACGTTCTGAGCAAGTGAGATGGCCTTGCGACCCTGCTGCTTTGGGCCTCGCTGCTGTCCCAGCGAGGGATTACCCTGGCTATGCAAACTGCAGAGACCCAATGCACTCACCCTGCCCCCAGGCTAACAATGCTTCCCTATTTCAACCTGTCATTCAGAATAAACCAAAGCACAGAGCGTGTTAACAATTTCCACCTGATTAAAAAATTCAAGACTATGTTCCCTTCATAACTACCATGTCCGTGCAAGTGAAAGACATAAAAGTTTTTGGGAGAGAACTTTAAAAATAGGACCAGGGATGTGAATGGCCAAGAACTTTATCTTAGAAATGGTGGGAGTGAGCCACCAAAAAGTTTTTGTTGTTTTTTTTTAAGATTTTTTATTTATTTATTTGACAGACAGAGATCACAAGTAGACAGAGAGGCAGGCAGAGAGGGAGAGAAGTAGGCTCCCTGCTGAGCAGAGAGCCCGATGTGGGGCTCAATCTCAGGACCCTAAGATCATGACCTGCGCCGAAGGCAGAGGCTTAACCCACTGAGCCACCCAGGCGCCCCCACCAAAAAGTTTTTAACATAACCTATGACTCCTGCTATGCTTTGCAGAATTCCGAAGACACATTAAAAATTAAATAAAGAGACTCAGCTTGGTTCTGTGTATGCTTCAATAGGCAAAAAGATATATTTAATGCAGAGGTTGTTGAATCTGAATTAGTACAAATATTATTAATTTAATGTTCATACTGCATTTTATGGTTTATAAACTGCTCAGCAATAATTTTATATATTCCCCCTCACAGCACCACTGTAAAATATATCAGCACTTTATTTTTCCCATTTTATAGATGAGGCAACCTTTAATAAGTGATCTATTTCTTTCCTGTGCATATTGGTTAACTGGTAAATGATTAATTTATGTCTGCATGAACTTCATCATGCAGAGTATTTATTTTAGTGTGAGCTGGTATTTATTTTACCCGCAAAGCATTACAGTATCCAATTATATATGCATGTTTTAAAGGCAGTAAAGCAGCCACCAGTAGTTAATGCAACATTAAGTCAGAGATTTTAAATCCACAGTAAATTCTCAGTTAGGGTATTTAAATCAACCAGCCCCCTTCCTCCCTGCCCTCATCCATGTGGGTAAGCAATGGCCCTTCTGTAAAATGACCACATGGCACCCATCCAGCAACACAGAAAAGAGATGTTGAGATTTTCAGGGCTTAAAATCTTAACTGTAAAATAAAGAACCAAAAGGTTTATAACTACATCTGGCAAAAGTGGAATAGTAAGGGGCGCCTGGGTGGCTCAGTGGGTTAAGCCGCTGCCTTCGGCTCAGGTCATGATCCCGGGGTCCTGGGATCGAGTCCCGCATCGGGCTCTCTGCTTAGTGGGGAGCCTGCTTCTCCCCTCCCCTCTCTGCCTGACTCTCTGCCTGCTTGTGTAATCTCTGTCTGTCAAATAAATAAATAAAATCTTAAAAAAAAAAAAAAAGTGGAATAGTAAACAAACCCGATCATTGACACCCGCCTGTGGTATAACGTGCAGCTGTGGGCCTTCGTTTCTCCCTTTCACTTTCTGGATCAGTTTTTACGTCACTGAGACAGTCACTGTGGCTGCTAGTATGGAGAAATGTGGCCACACAGGAGTGATGCTTTAAGGTTTAATAAAAACGATGCCGTCCCCACAACTCCATCATTTGCATCATCTCTCAGAATTCCACTCTACTGAGTTGTCAGCAAAATGGCTTCTCAGTGGTTGTGGAATGGGAAGTCCAAGGTTCTCAAACGCTCCGTAAGCACGACCCAGAAATGCCCCTCTAATATCATTTCGTACTCTAATCCTGTAGAAGACAAAGCACCAGAAAGTTTATTCATCCATAAGTCAAATTTTTAATTAATTAGAAATATACTTTTCATAGTCATTTATAACATAATTTTCCCTTGTTTATTGATCTCAAGACTCTTAAACTTTGCCAATAAAGCTAAGAATATTTTAAATTCATGGCAAAGATTCCAGCCCTAATTTCACATGCAAAAGTTTCTGATAAAGTCTAAATATTGGCATGTTAGCTATCAAAGGCAGATGATTTAAAACACATTGTGTATGTTGGGTACTTAATGCTTCCAGAATCCAGAAACTGTCTCTTTCAAAATTAAAATGTACTTAAAGATCCAGGAAGTGATACCAATTTTGTGAAAATATTTTTATTATTAAAAATTTCATACATATTGAAATATAAACTCCATCACATCAGATCTACCAGTAAGATAATATATTATGAAGTAATATTTTTTAATTTGTGTGATTTGCTATGGGATCTGTTGAACACTGTCTACTTATCAGGGCACAGACCTTTAAAAATAAATTTTTTAAAGCAAGGAGCATTGGGGCACCTGGGTTGCTCAGTCAGTTAAGCATCTGCCTTCAGCTTAGGCTGGATCCCAAGGGTCCCAGGATCAGCCCTGTGGGGCTTCCTGCCCAGTAGGGAGTCGGCTTCTCTCCCTTCTTCTGGCTCTCTGCCACCCCCTCCCCGGTCATGCTCTCTCTCTCTCTCTCTCTCTCAAATAAATGGATAAAATCTTTTTTTAAATACATAATAAAATTAAAAATAAAAACAAGGAGCATTAGTCTAGAGGAATACTGCCCTCAGGCTTCCTGCTTAGAGACCAGCTAGAAAAGGAATTCACACTCCAGTGTGCTGCTTTCTATCTCAGAGTTCGATGCACTTGGCTCTTAAATGAGCACAGTGGATTCTTCTCATATAACGAAACTCGTGTGTGTGTATAGTTTTCATTATATGAAAATATATACATACACATATATAAATATACATTATATTTATAGTTATACATTTGTATTATATATTAATATATATTAAATAAAATATATAAATACACACACACAAATTGGGAGATTTTAGCCATCTCCTCTGTTATAGAAATAGAAAAAAAATGTGTAATCAAAAGAAACTTTCCAAATACTAGAGTATAAGCTAAATGTATGAAGTACAGAAATTTCATCCTTTTAAAAATCCTTCCAGGTAATAAAATATCCAAATGAAATGCTATTATAGCTTTCCTTACATGCCACAGTTCCAATATCTAACACCCCAAAGCTTTTCCCAGTCTGAGACTTTTCCAATGGCATTTATTATTCCCACTTACAGTTATTTGACCCATATTGCAGCTTCTAAATTGGATATATCCTTTTCCCCTGATATCAGTGTCCTCACATAACCTTACAGGAGAACTGTGAATTTATATCACTTTCTGATACAACAGTGAACTAAATGGGCAGAAGACCAGATAAGACTCCCCCATACCCCCTCATTTTCCACCACCCCTCACAGAACATGAAATACAAGTGAGAATCCCATTATTGTAAATGTTGAACTGGGCTTGATTCCCAGTTCTCAGTCTTGTAATCCCAGAATCCATTATTATGGTGTTTCTGTTTTCATCAATTGTCATCTCTTTATATAATTCTGTTAGCTTTTGCCAAAAAGAAACATTTCAAGGAGGGATTCTTATATGGAAAAACTGAAAAACCATGTTCATGCTAAGTAAAAGCACTTATACTTTTTTTTTTTTTGCACTTATACTTTTTTAAAGAGAAAACTTTTCACCAAATATCACGATTTTCCAGAGCTGCCTATATGGACAAGTTGCTAAAACTCAGTCTTGCTTCCCAATAAAATCAACACAGCACTCACACAATTATTACCTAGCATTTCCATGCAAACTAATAAAAAGTATTTCAGCTTGAAATTTCAGCTGTTAGTATATACTTAAAAACTCTTACAGGTAAAAGCTCTGACAAGTAAGTATTCTTGTCCATCAGAAGTTGGTACAGAAAAAGGAAATCCAAAGGGGCAAATATGGGAGGTGACTTTCCAGCCCTAATGGGGTAAGCAGATCCTGGCCCAAGATCAGGGATCTCTAGACCATGCAGCAAATGTATCCCTGAAGAGAGAAAAATCTATTAGGTTGTCATGGCTTTGAAACATCAGCCATTTACATTTTCCAGGTTATGAAAATGGTTCCAGGTTCCTTGTTATGAACCCAGATTCACTTGGTAATCAGTTCACTGACTAGAATTCTTCTTTTCAGATGCTTATATCTATAGCTACAGGGAGAAAATACAGCAATCAGTCAATATAACTCAATTTGGTGTATTTATTTCTTATTGTAAGTCAATATATTGGCATTTTGCTCTAAAGAAGCTTTTTAATTAATGTAAATATCATCAATGACATCATTTTAAAATCATAAAACTCTCAGCCACACATACAGAGGTAGAAAAGTTCCATTTCTGGAACATGAGACTAAAAGAGTCATCTCTCATCCATATTTGCTTTTAAAATACAGCCACTCCCACACATGCTATCACAAAGCCTTCCCCACCCCACAGGAAAGGGAACTGATATGCGTAAGAAAGGAAAGGCTTACATACTGTCCTCAGAGAAATAAAGTTACCTGGGCAGGTTTACCCAGCCAATGAGTAATAGAGATAAAACTCAGGTCTGATAAATGCCCCTTCAACTAAACTTCTGTCTTTACTTAGAATCCACTAACAGCAACACAGGCCCTCACTAGAAGCAGATCAATGTCCCCTGACTGCTGGAGAGTAAATACTGGGCCTTTTGGCTCTTTCCTCTAAATAAGCCTAAATCCCAGTCTCACGCCCAAGAAGTGTGTTCTCTCCCTGGCATGTTTATCTTCGTGGACATGTGGAAAAACTTTGCCTGGTAATTTAGCTATACATAAATCTTGGAGTCAGATTTTTAAATTCATGCAACACAAAGACATTTGTTCATAGTAAACTTAAAAATTCATCGTATACTCCCTACCAGTGTTCTGGCAAAGCAAAGAGAAATAAATGATCATTATTTGACCAAGGTGTTTCATAGCTGTCTTTCATTGTCTATTCCTATCTCTTTATTGGGTCTGGCTACATAGTTATGAGCCCAGTTCTCATTATAATATTTTGTTAACTGAAATATAGGTTTAATTGTTTCCAAGTATACATTTATAGTATTTACCTAAAACTAATCTGAAAAAAAGATCTTAAGCCCATTTAATTGGAGCTGGTAGGGATAGAGGTGAGGGCACTTCTAACTAGTTATGAACTTAGTGATACACAGATGAAATATTTTGGATTTTGACCATGCATGTTAGGTATTAGGAATATTCTATTTCTTGGGGTACCTGAGTGGCTCAGACGGTTAAGTGTCTGCCTTCAGTTCAGGCCATGATCACAGGGTGCTGGGATAGAGCCCCACGTTTGTCTCCCCTGCTCAGCAGAAAGCCTGCTTCACCCTCTCCCTCTGCTCCCCACTATGCATGCTCTCTTTCTCACTCTCTATCTCAAATAAATAAAAAAAATATTTTTTAAAAAGGAATATTATATTTCCTGTTATGAAGATGGATAGAAAATTCTGGAGATGATGTTTTCATCTTAAAGAATCATAGATATCGGGATGCCTGGGTGGCTGAGTTGGTTAAGCGGCTGCCTTCGGCTCAGGTCATGATCCCAGTGTCCTGGGATCAAGTCCCACATCAGGCTCCTTGCTTGGCAGGGAGCCTGCTTCTCCCTCTGCCTCTGCCTGCCACTCTGTCTGCCTGTGCTCGTTCACTCTCTCTAACAAATAAATAAATAAAATCTTTAAAAAAATTTTTTAAAAAATCATAGATATCAAATGGTATTTATTAGGTCAGTTTGATTTCGTTTAATGAGGCCATCCTTCCATTTTCTAGAAAACTACTTTGCCTAAGCTAGTTCCAACCTTAAAACTTTTAAGAAAAGACCATCCCTGAAGACTGACACTGTGTGAGACAAACAGAACTCATTGCAGTGTTTTGCATACCTCCTCATGTGAATAAATTCTTCATAATATCTAAGTAAAGTCTCTCCCAAAATGACCCATACTTTCTCCTCTGCAAGTCACATAGTACTAAAATTATTCTCCTTACACTTGGTTTTTCATCCCTTTCATGCTTGGTTTGAATCCATATTCTCTTCCATTCTCCCAGTCCTCCTTTCTTTATGTTTCCTCGTGTTTGGAAATGTCAGGTTTGTTTGTTTTGAGTGTAAAACCCAAAGGGTGTTGCCCTCCTCACTGTTCCGATGTTTCTATGCTATACCCCCCTAAGTAATTTTTTTCAAATTTCTTCAGAAATGAAGTACTTATTAAAAACAAAGGCCAACGGGGCACCTGGGTGGCTCGTGGGTTAGAGCCTCTGCCTTCAGCTCAGGTCATGGTCTCAGAGTCCTGGGATTGAGTCCCACATCCAATCGGGCTCGCTGCTCAGCAGGGAGCCTGCTTCCTCCGCTTTCTCTGCCTGCCTCTCTGCCTGTGATCTCTGTCTGTCAAATAAATAAATAAAATATTTAAAAAAAACAAAGGCCAAACCAAAGAGGGCTATATAGACAAGACTTGAATGTAGTTTATGCTGAAAATTAAAAAAAAAAAAAAAAAGGATGATCACTTTTCTCTCTTAGATGCTATTTTGAATGGAGACAGGAAGATGAACTAAATGACCTCTTGATGATCCCCCAGCCCTGTGATTTTGTGATAATCTTAGCTTCCAGCATCTCATTTTCTCTAAACACTAAAATCTAATCTGCCCCAAGATATGAGAGTGTTTAACAGATGAAAACCTTTTAATGGAGGAAAGATTCTCCTTGTTTTCTTGGAAGTAATTTTCTTAACAATTGCTTACATTTATATTCAAGGCAGCCTATATTGAATCATTAAATCCAAAGAAAATCATAAAAGAAAAATTAGCAGACATGTTATATAATGATATGCAATTTATTTCTTGACTTTTGCCTTTATTGCTCCACATTAGAAACATTTACTCCTATAGATGTGGTTAAAGGATCCATGAACTCTACCTTCTTAAATGTAAAATCATTCTTGCTTTCTGTACCATAGTTGTTTCTATTTAAAAAGGAGACCTGTGTTAACACCAGTAGACATTTTACTTCCAAACAAGGCTGCTTTCTGAGCGGGGTTGCCATAGAGCAAATTACATCTGACAAGGCTGTTTAGTAAAGATTAGCAATAGTTAGATTAAACAGACCTTGAGCCTGCCATTTAATCCCCCACTACTGCTTGTGTGCGTTAAGCCGATGATGATACCTGGAGACACAGCAATTAGGTTATTAGTTTTCATTACTTTTTAATCAACTGTTTTTGAACCAATGGAAAACTTCAGATATAAAGTGAAAAACAGCCCTCTTACATATCAAACAGATGATCTCCTTGACTCTAGAATCAGGTGCTAATATTATTAATAACATTATCACTACTACGGATGATGATGATGATAAGAGCATTCCATAAAAACTAGCTGCCTGGAGCCAATCTCTGGCAGAGCTGTCCATAGATTATTTATAGGGAATCAGCATGAGTTCCCTGAAGTTTTACCAAAATAAAAATGGTGAGTTATGCATATATTCTGGGACATTTTTTCCTGATATTGACTTGGAGCGTCCATGAATATTTTCACAATGCATTGTTCAGCGTTCAGTTGATTATTTTTTGTTGTTGTTTGGTCCAACTGCTGTTTGGATGATATAGAATGAACACAGAAAACCATAGCATTAATCTTAGACTGTAAAAGCCCTATTTGTATTGTGACACAAATATAAATGTAAAGCAAGCAGAGAAAACGCTATGTAAGCTCTTTTCTGAGCTCAGTATTGTTAGAAAATATTTAACTCTTATGTTGTTTGGTAGTTTTTCTATGTGTGTACCACAAGTGCACAAAGAATTACACGGACTCAAAAACGAGTCTGAAATTTCATAGTGAACTATTTTTATCAAAAATGCATTGGTTCCTCTAGTAAATGGGCAGCACTGAACAATTACCAAGAACCAAGAAATATAGAATTAATATTCAACATGGACCTGATTTGTACTGGTCAGCACATATTTGGCATAAGGTGATTAAAAGAAATTGGCATATATTGTCATCATCATATTCCTTGTCTCTTGAATAAATACATGTCTCATGGGTAGAGTGGTGGGTTTATCACATACTTAAAGAAAGTAGCATTTGGTTGTACCAAGTATAAGCTGTGACTACCACTCACATCACCCAAACCCACTGTATTCAAGCCCGGGAAGCCTTCTTTATGCAATGTCCATAACTGGGATAGAACTGCCAACAACCACAACCTGTGTTTTCTTCATTATAGCAGTGAGAGAAGGGTTGGTATTGACAATTATAGGCAGACAATCACAGATGACCAGGCCCTTCTGCTAAATGACAGGATGAAGCAAGCTTCATCCATAGCACTGCATGAGCCGTCTGCCAGATACCATCGGAGACCACACTGGAGGGTGAAGGCTTTACCCAGTTGGCCTTGTGTATACCAAACAAGCATTTCCCCTAGTTTTCCAGTTCTTTCCTTGCTGATATCAGCATGAGACTGTTAAAAATGTCTGAAGTCCTACAGTCTGCTCTCTGGGGCTTTTATTTGGGTATGGAGGAAGGGATTATATGGTCTCAATTGCTCCATTTCCCCAACTTCTTTTTTTTTTTTTTTAAGATTTTATTATTCATTTGACAGAGAGAGAGATCACAAGTAGGCAGAGAGGCACGCAGAGAGGGGGCGGGGGAGCAGGCTTCTTGCTGAGCAGAGAGCCCGATACGGGGCTTGATCCCAGGACCCTGAGACCATGACCTGAGCCAAAGGCAGAGGCTTAACCCACTGAGCCACCCAGGCACCCCCCCCATTTCCCCAACTTCTAAAAGCACAACCTGAAAGTGACCAAAAAGCTACATCAATGTCATTGTGTAATACATGGTTAGCAAGCAGCTCTAAAACTAAAGACTCTTAAGGTTGAGAGGAACCTTCAAGGTCATAAATGACAACTGTACAGCTCTTCTGATGACTGAAGTGATGTTGAAACACCACTGATGATAGGAATGAGTCTCTTGACCTCCCAATCACAGACTCCCCTAGTTGATGGAAAGTCCTTACGTTTACTATAATGTGGCTCCCCATAAATCCCCCTTATAACCTTTGGGACTAATGAAATGTTTACATCCTCTTTGATAGCCTAAGAAGCTCCTTTCCAATGCTTCCACATTGTCTCTCGTTTCCTTCCTCAATGCCCTATACACTTTCCTCTGAACATGGTCCAATTTTTAAATATTTTTTCAAATTCAGAGGATGATCTGACTTGCGCAGGATAAAATACAATTAGCAATAGCCTTATTCCAAGCTACTGGCTTGCCATTAATACTGAATTTGCTTTTGTAGCAACTATATCAGAGGGATACTTGAAATTCCTAAGTGCTCCTTAAATATCTAAGCTAAGTCACATGCCCCCCATCCTCTGTGTACTTGGGTTTTTGTCTCTTTGCTTCGGACCATCATAGTTGACTTGATATTTATTTCCATTAATGTTACTTCACCAAATGTGTTCCATCCCGCCAACTTTGATTTTTTTTTTTCATTTGGAATGGAGAATGTATTCTACTCCTATCATCTCACTTGTTCACTATGTAAAATCCTAACTTGTCCCATCAGAAATCTGACGAGCATGTTCTCTATAAATTTTAACACCTGATCTTTTAAAATGTTGACAATAACAAGACTGAGGCATCACCATTAGAAACGTCCTTCCAGGGGCACCTGGGTGGCTCAATGGGTTAAAGCCTCTGCCTTTGGCTCAGGTCATGATCCCAGGGTCCTGGGATGGAGCCCCACATCAGGCTCTCTGCTCAGTGGGGAGCCTGCTTCCCCCCTCTCTCTCTGCCTGCCTCTCTGCCTACTTGTGATCTCTGTCTGTCAAATAAATAAATAAAATCTTTAAAAAAAAAAAAAAAAGAAAGAAAGAAAGAAAGAAAAGAAATGTCCTTCCAGACAGCCACTGATCACGCGATTCTATCTTCCAGGTGTGGCTATTCCACAAATTGCCAGCACCCTGGATATCTAGCTCGGATGTCTTCGTCTCAGCCACACGGATGCTCTGCAAGGCCTCAGTAGAGAGCCTGCAGAAATCCAGTTCCCCAAGTTACCCCCATCAGTTCATCTATTAACCCTTTCAGAGAAGGAAATGGTGCTCATTATCTATGTGATCTTTTTTCGGTACCGTGATGAGTCATTTGGAATCTAGCTGCGAGCCTTACCACAGTGATTTGAGGCTCACTGATATGTAGGTTTTAAGAAACCGCCCCTCCCGCTTTGAGAAATCAGATCCACATTTGCCGAACCCCTGCTTCTGACAATTTGCCAACCTCCATTTCTCCTGTTTTCCGCAGTCCCTCAAAATGGTCAGCAGTCGTGTCGAGGTTTCACTTGCTATGAGGACCTCAGCTTATTTGTTGTTCCTAGAACCCAGTGCAGTATCTAGAACACAAGAGATATCCTATTATCTTCAAGAATCAAAACACTCAAAACTTGGTATTTTGGTGGTTATATTCATATTTTAAAACTCTCAGATAGGGAGGCACCTGGTGGCTCAGTCAGTTAAGCATCTGACTCTTGATTTCGGCTCGGGTTATGATCTTAGGGTCATGAGATCGAGCCCTCAGCGTGGAATCTGCTTGTCCCTCTCCCTCTGCTCCCCCCTTGACGCTCTCTCTCTCTCTCAAATAAATAAAATCTTTTTAAAAAGAGGAAAAAATAAAACTCTGAAATAGGAATCACATATGTCTGAAGATTATATTCATTTATACATTACATTAGAATTTTGAATAGAACCAAGAACAGTCTCACAACTGATCCCATGCACACTTACTGAACACCCTTCCGAATTTTCTTCCCGTGGTGGTAAATGACATTTTCCAGGTTTCTAGAAAGACTATCTGGATTTCACCTGGAGACATTTGGGCACTAGTATTCCTGCTGAGGCCCAGAGGGAGCAATATTTGAATTATTTGGGGGTGGGGAGAGGGAGAGGTGGACACACTAAAGAGTGTAAGAGGAAGGTGAAGCAGGGCTTTGGAGAAGGGAGCTATGTTTCCAAGTCCATCCCTTGAGGCCCCATCTCTCTGTTCCCCTAGCACTGCTCCCTTTTCCTGTTCTACTGCTCTCTGTTTTTCCTCCAGGGCTAAACTCTCTTAGGATCTGGCCCCTCCTCCCACTAGCACAATATAACCCACACCTTTCCTTTTACCAGACTCAAGGAAATTTAAGCCAGAAGGAAAGGAGAATTTCAGGTGGAACAAGCTTATTAAGTGGGTGATGATGACCAAATCTCACATTTCAATAAAGTCCTGGTAATTAATTGAGATTACTCAAAAGAATTATAGAAACACCAACACTGTCTCTTTGCCCCAGGGTGGTAGTCACTTCTAAGGGAGTGAAAAAGACCGACATGCAGGGACACAGCTCCCAGCACTGAGAATCCTCGAAGACATCCAGAATGTTGGCACCCTTTCCCCTCTCTCGACTCATCTTCTCTTCCCTCTCAGCAACAGCAGTCTATCATTTCCAGTCTCTGCTTGACACAGACAAAGAAAGCATAAGTCTTGCACTTCTGTTCTCTTTCTGATCCATCGGTGTTCCCATCTTGCCTAAGCTACAGGTCCATCTGTTACTGGAACAGTGTGCTGCTCCCTGAGCTTTAAAAGCAAACAAACAAACAAACACCATCACCACCACCAACAACAACAAAGTGAACAAACAGAAACCGTATGTGTCCTGACAATCTTTTCAACAGGTCGCAGGTCACCTGCAGGTTTCCCTTTGCATTTGCTGTCCTCCTCTGGACAGCTCTTCTTCACCTGACTTTTCCCAAGGCCAATTCATAGCATTCAATCCTCTAATCAAGACTTGCCATTTTGTCAGAGAGGGCCTCACTGACTGCCTTCTGAAGCAACCACACTGCTCCTTCTCCCCTACTCAGCCCGATTTTTCTTTCTTTTTTTAATTTTTTTTTCATTTCTTTTCAGTGTTCCAGAATTCATTGTTTACGCACCACACCCAGTGCTCCATGCAATCCGTGCCCTCCTTAATGCCCACCACCAGGCTCACCCAACCCCCTACTCCCCCTCCAAAACCGTCAGTTTGTTTCTCAGAGTCCATAGTCTCTCATGGTTCATCTCCCCCTCCAATTTCCGCCAACTCACTTCTCCTCTTCATTTCCCCATATCCTCCGTGTTATTCCTTACACCCCACAAATAAGCCCAATTTTTCTTAAAAGCACCCTTGCTGTCTAGAATTAAAGATGCACTTTATTTGTCCTTCTCCCCCACTAGAGTATAAACCCTCCACGGACAAGGACCTGGCCTTGTTCGCATCTATGTCCCCAGTGCCCAGAGCAGTACTGCCGCACCGAAGTTTCTCAGTAAACATATGCCCAGCGAATGAAGTGACAGAAATACACAGAAAATGGAAATAAAGGTCACATAAGAACCACCAGAGTGATTTCTTCTATATATTCTACAACTTTCTTTCACTTCCAGATTATGTGCAACTAATTTCTCTAGGGTAGAAATGGCTTGTTTTAAAGTAAGCCTTATTTTGTAGATTATAAATAATCAGAATTGCTTTGATCATCTGAAAGTCATTCTATAGACAAGTTAAAAGTAGAGAAAGGTAAAATTTAAAAGAAATTGTTCGTAATCCTAATATTACCAGAGAAAACTGGTCTTAAGAGTTTGCGGGTATGTCTAGAATTTCTGCAAACTCCTCGATCTTTTCAAGGCATTTTCCCTTTCAAATTCTTATGCTGTAGAATTCTTCTAATCTGTTCCCTGAACTTTTAAAAATCTGTTCTCATAAATTTGCCATATTTGTCTGATATTTTTCAGACTTTTTATCCCCATCAGTTTTTAAAACTATATTTTTATTGTTCTATAAAATTCCTGTTACTTCCACATGGCCAGCCAGTTTCCCCCTTACAAGTTAGAATTTGATTTTTTGAAATATCACTTCCCTCATGCATTTTCTCAAAATTTTAGACAATAAAATTGCCAACAAGGCAGGTCAGTAACCTACCAGACCTCCTGAATTTAACTAAAACTGAATTCCAGGATAGCTGGTTAGAGACCATCATCACTATGGTATCTCACAAAAAACACTTGTCTCATTCGGTCTTAAGACTATTCTAGCATTATGGATATACCATAAGAATTAAGGTAGTGGGAAAATACTCAATAAAGACTTCCCAAGAAATCTTCATTCATTCATCCATTCAATGATTACTTTAGTGAAGACCCCTTATGTGCCAAACACAAGACTGAAACACTTGAAATACCAAAGTGAAGGCAAAGAATACAGTTGACCCTGGAACAACACAGGAGTGAAGGGCAACAACACCCCACAGAGTCAAAAATCCACATGTAGTTTCTGACTCCCCAAAAACGTAACTATGTATAGCCTACTGCTGACTGGAAGCCTTACCAATAACACGGTCAAGTAACACATATTTTGTAAGTTATAGTTATTACATACTGTATTCGTATAATAAAGTGAGCTAGGGAGAAGAAAATGTTATTAAGAAAATCACACGGAAGAGAAAATATATTTACTGTGTTGTATTTATCAAAAAAAATCCATGTTTAAGTGGACGCATGCAGTTCAAACTTGTGTTGTCCAATGTACACCACTGAGGTAAAGCACAGCAATTATTTTACAAATAGTTACCAAATACCTACTAAGTGCCAGGGGCTATGCTAGGCACATAAGCAGAAAGGAATCCTAATGTCAAGGACACAGACACATTTGGGTTTAAGTCTCTATTACATGCTAGCCTAAAAAAGGCTTAATAATTTACTTCATCTATAAACTGAAAATAAGAACAAGACTTAAAGGACTACTATTAGACTTGAGAAATTAAATCACCCAAGGTACTATAATCCAAAGAGGAACGAAATATCCTATTCTCAAGATACCAGAAACCTCGTACACAATACACATTAAAAACTGAGCATTTCAATACTTGTTGAATACAATTAAATACAGGGCAAAATGTGATAGTGTAGTACACTTCTTTGTACACCTGGAATCCTTAATGTAGTGTCTTATGAGTATTTGAGAACTCAACAAATGTCAAATACATGACAAAGAGATGTTTTATAAGTAATTCTCCCACCATATTGCTCTAAAATGATGAAATTCTCTCTTAGGCAAAATAAGGTTACTCCTAGAAATTTCACTTTAGTATTAATCATATCAGTTCTTCTTTAAGATTTTAAGAAATGAAAGAGCAGATTAATTTCTGCCTATGAAGTAAGATTATAATAGATATTATCTCCAGTTTTTCAAGTTTTATATGAAGAAGTTTGAGTGACCTGAGGGAATTTTAAATTGGACCTGCCATGTAAAAATCACAAGTTGATCTCTGTGCTTCACTTCAAATTGCTAAAGCTTCTTTGTCCAGAAATAAGTAACAATTTCACAACTTTAGAAATGTTTACATATTTCCCCCCCGCACAAACTAACTTTATAAAGAAAGGCCGAAGGAGCTGGGGTTTCTGGTTTCTGCGGCATTGAAACCTAAAAGCTGCAAGTATTCCCACATGTTAATCAGAGTAAGCAGCTGTTTCTTAACAGGACAAGAAAGAACATGTTTAAATTGCTGCAGGAAAATTAGACAAAAGAATTTCTTATCTGCTGAAAGTAACTCTAACTCAGGTGATCCTAGGAAAGCATGCAACATGCAAATCTTTTTAGGATTCTACAGCTATCCTTGAAGTTGTTTTAATTAGTTTTTAATTATGTCTTCCTTAATTAAAAAGTGGATGGATGGATGGGATGATTTTCTAAGGTCTTCTCAGATTTCTGGCAGCTGAAGAGACTTTGCTTATTTTCCATGTGTCCCCTAGAGGGCAGCTGTGGCCCAAACAGGAAAGGATTTTCTCAGTCCGCCTTGGATCTCCTCTGGGGCCAGCCTTTACCATCCCTTCCAGACCTGTCTTCTGTAAGCAGGCGGGCAGTGGTATTTCTGAATGTTTATATCTGAATACCTAACTAGCAAAATCATTACATCTTTCATGCAATTTTAGAATAGACAAGGCTTGAGACAGTTGGAAAAAAATTGTAAGATGTGTCAAAGCAAAGAAATCAAAGGGTTGTTTTTTTTTTTCCCTTCAGTTGGTTTAAAACAGACCACCGTATTACTGAATACCTATTCATTTATTCAGTTGGGAGTTACCTAATATGGAAGAACCATGTGTCAGATGCTGCACTTAGTAATGTATGGAACAGAGAAGCTAATGCAGAGAACTTAAAGAAAGGGATAGTAAATTACATGATACAGGGAAGGATGACACAGGAATGTATCCACCTAGCTATAAACTGTGGGGAGCAGTGTAATGTAAAACTCTTTGCTCCTTTACAAATGTTCTGGATTTCTTTTGGAGACCCACAGGTCTGAAGAAACCCTTGTCCTGTTCCAACAGAACACATAACTTTATATTTAAAAGGTGATGATGAACCACAGGAAGCTTCCTAAATAGGGAGGGAGAGACTGAGTGTGCACTTTTCTGATGCTGAGGCTTTCCTTTTTTAGTTAATGTTGCTGTTTAAATATTTTATTCTGCTCAGAGACATTTTTATGCAAAGGGTGCAACTTTCAAAAGAGACTTTGCAGGGCTGCCCTAAAAGCCTCTTATAATACCTGTGAATTTATCTTCTGGGATCTCTTTTATTGTATTCGGATTATTTGCT
The DNA here is from genome assembly GCA_003697995.1 of Taxidea taxus jeffersonii. Taxonomy (NCBI): domain Eukaryota; kingdom Metazoa; phylum Chordata; class Mammalia; order Carnivora; family Mustelidae; genus Taxidea; species Taxidea taxus. The sequence continues at coordinate 40,465 of RCUC01166212.1, forward strand.
GATTAAACTTCTTTATTCACTTTCATCTTGTGAAATTGGGAGCAACATGCATTTCAAGTATGTGAAGAAAAAGATTAATGATGTCAGAATTATAATTTAGTCAATTTTTGCTGAGCTATTTGGGTTTTCTGTATGGAGCAGAGGGTAGTGAAAATGGTCTACCTCTACTGCAGTGAGTGGCCCTGAGAACTTCCTGCCATAACTTTTAGTCAAACGACATGGTGTTGTTTGTTTATGGGATTGCTTGTTTATGCAGATCACTCTGACTGGAAATTATACGTACTTGCGATATTTCCTGGGAGAATTCTACCATCATATCCATACCTGTGGTCTGCATTACAACCAAGACTTTATGGAGATGTCAGGAAATGGGACTTTCAGTCCTAACACTATATCTGATAATCATTCATGACGTTCCAGCTCTAGGCTAAGAATGACATTATTTCTTTTAACGGTGAAACTGGTAGATAGTTGAAGTGACATTGCTTTGAAGAGGTAAAGTAGCAGGACCATAGTACTGTGACAGTTGGGCTGATGAAGCCAGGACCAACCCAGGAAGGGAAAAAATTGTTACCACTGGACCAGGAACCACAGCATATTTAAAACTATTTCTATTTGCCCAGAACCAATTAACCAACTGTTATTTCCAGAGCTACTGTATATCATCTTAAGACCTTATCAAAGGACAGATAAGTTTCTAAATACTTGTCGAGTGGAAAACTTCCTTAGAGGAAAACAGCAAATTGTAACTGTTTGAAAAAGATCTAGACATTTACACTAGGTATTTTATGAGGAAGAGAAAAAGCACTATATAATTTGCTGCTTCCCGAGGGTGTGGAAACTTCCCCTAAAAGGAAAAAAAAAATTGTTTGTAGAAAGAGTAGATGTAAGAGCCAATTTAGACTCCTAACTTTATTTTGCATTTGCAGTTTGAGAGGAGTCTATAAAATAGCTACTGGTAAACATAAATCATTTCTCTTTCCTCTGCTCTTTCCGTGAGCTTATGTGTGAAAGGAACATATAGCCACTGTGTATATTTTGATACGTTATCTGTTGTAGGAAAGTGTCTCCTTTTTCTATTGCTAAGAGTTATATTGGATGCCTGAGATAACCAGATGATTTTCGTGTTGGTTCCAACAAGAATTAGACCACTAACTGCATTCACAGTAGTCCTACCCTTGGATCTTGGGGACAGAAAAATGGCCAGTTCCTTTAAAAAATTATAAATGATCACTACATTGAATGGCACTGCAATAACATTTTCCTAGAATAACCTATGTTGCTTAGAATCTACAGCTTGTAAAAGCACTTGCACAGAGAGCAATACATTTGAACTCATGCTGATCCTAGGTAGGGGTAGTTAAGTCCATTCCAGACATTTCTAAGAATTAAGAGCTGGAGGGAGTTTCCCAAGATCACATAGCTAGAAAACTGCTGAGCCCTTTCTCAGGAAAGGTCTCCTCACTTGGAGTCTCGGTCTCCAGGACATTCCAGTGAGGCTGCGTTTACACCACATGGTTGCATTCATTTTCTTATGAGGTAGCCTGCTTATATGTTGATATAACATACACACAGGGGTGCTGTTACCAGGTGCAGGCAACGCACAGGCCTTCTTTTTAGGGAGGAGGAAGCAGAGCCTCACCGAGGCGAAACAATGCATCCAGAATCTCACTGCTGGTGAGCGGTGGGGTCAGGGCTCTGATCCAGGTGTGTCCAGCTCCACAGCCACACTGTGGCCAGAAGAGCACTTTTCTTTCCAGCACCCCTACTGTTCTAATCTGGGCTTTTCACTTCCCTAACGGTTCTACTTTAAAACCCTATCAGGCAGGGGTGCCTGGGTGGCTCAGTGGGTTAAGCCTCTGCTGTCAGCTCACATCATGATCTCAGGGTCCTAGGATTGAGCCCAGCATCGGGCTCTCTGCTCATCGGGGAACCTGTTTCTTCCTCTCTCTCTGCCTCGCTGCCTACTTGTGATCTCTCTCTGTCAAATAAATAAATAAAATCTTAAAAAAAAAAAAAACCCATCAGGCAGTTCCATGCTAACTTTTGCCTCACTGCTGCATATTTTTGCTGAATACAAGCTTCACATCTGCCTCAAACTGGCCATGGCCCAGTGCCCCTTAAGCATCAACAGAGGATAACTGAAATAATCCAGGAAGCCCCAGGGCCCTTTAAGAACGGCTGCTGGGTATGCCTGGGTGCCTCAGTTAAGGGCTGCCTTTGGCTCAGGTTGTGATCCTAGGGTCCTGGAATGGACTTCCACATCTGGCCCTGGCTCAGGAGAGAGCTTGCTTCTCCCTCCCACTCTGCTTGCTGCTCTCCCTGCTTGTACTCTCCTTCTCTCTTAAATGAACAAATAAAACCTTAAAACTTTTTTTTCTAAAAAAAAAAAGAAGAAGAAGAATGGCTGCTGCCCCTCTCCATTCTTTGCTTGACTGAGGGTTCTAAGAAAAAGAGGGCCTGAGTTAAAACACACTTCACTCTGAGAACAGGACAGACTTACTGACTCCCCTACCCATGAAACCAACCCCAAGTCAATAGAAAAATGAGGAAGGGCTACAGAAAAAGGTTTGAAAAAGACTCCACAGTCCCACTGTCAACCATGTGGACATAATGGTAACAGGGTTTCTTCCTGAAATGGCAAGTTCATGGGCATTGGAAGTGATAAGCGATAGAGTAGGAGCCAGCAACACCCAGGGGATGGGCCCATGGAAGTCGCCAAGCCCCCAGTACTGCCCAGAAGACCACAGAAAATGCCATCTAGCTGTGGTCATCACAAAGTCTTCATGACCTGAGCTATGATTGCCCATAAATAAGAAAGAATCCAGTGTATGATAGGGCCATGATCCAAAATAATATCATTTAAATCTCTATTGTGAATATTTTCAGTTTAAAGTATGGTACAAGCAAGTCCTTCAAACTCTCAGATGGGTCCTATGAAAATGACTTTCAGGAAAAGCAGTCATTTATTTGATACAGTTTGTGAAGCTGCAAATGCAGATATTAAATTTCTAGTTCTCTAAGGGGGTACTCTGTTCCTGTGAGCAGCTTACTTACAACCAGCAAAACCACATGTCTGTCTAGGGATGCCAAACCCTGTTGGATTACTTAGATAATCATACTATTTTATTTAATTCACCATCATAATCAATAGGGGGTTCTGGTTGTCACATTAATTACTTTCTATGGAAATGCTGTGGATGCATCATTTAATTAGATTTTTCACTTTGTACTTATCAGAGTATAAGAAATGCCATCATAGTTTTCTGCACATGGTAATGAAATCATTGGTACATTACCAAGATTAAATCATGAAAGAATATCTACCCTTCTGTTTTCCTTCCTGCTAAAATTATCAAACTTCTCACTGTACCACCTGTGATGACAGGCAGGCTACGCAGAATTTCAAAGCTTTCTGCAACACCTACCAATCTCCATGTCAGAACAAATTAGTATTTCCAGTGTATTGTTTATCATTATGGCATTTTAAAGGCTAATAGCTAATTCTTAAAAACATTAATAACATCTACTTTTATTGAGAACTCCGTATGTTCAGCAAGTGTGTTAAGAGCTCCATTTACACAAGTGTATTGAATCTCCAGAGAAACACTTGGAGGTTTCTTTTCATTACACGGATGTAGAAACTGAGGTACAGGTCCCACAGATGGTAAAGGCTAGAGCCAGGATTGAAACCTAGATCTGACTTATTCTGTGGCCCACCTAGACTAACCCATGTATTTCACAGGTACAGAAAAAGACCCAGGGGAGGAACCCGTCTTTCTGCAGGGCACATAGTGGGTTAATGGCAGACAAAACTAAGACTGGGGTTTGCCCTGGTTATCTTTATTGCCATGAGCCACTACAGGCCTGGGCTCTTCAGCTTTTTATTCTGCCTTATTTCTGTTACGGCATACAGCAGCCAAGCTCAGAGACATGTAAGCAGTATCCATTAGCACTGCTGCCTGTGATGTGTGGAGCAATCACATTTTTAATGGACTCTGTCTAAGCCCTATGCTTGTCTGCATAGCTCTTAAAGAGGTCTGGAGTACATCTATTGCTCACTTGGCAGTCAGCATTTGGCACAGTTCCTCAAGTGGTAATGTTGGATGTCTGTGGATTTTGCTTTCTCCTATATCTCTGGAAACTTCTCTTAGAGAATGTCATCCTGTAACTCCCCATTCCAAGGCCAAGTACTATGACTGTGAGCGCTTGATGAAAAGTCATCTACTCCAAACAACACTGATCTGGCTGTGCCTTTCCCTTGCTTTAAATACTCAGATAAAAGGTTGTATCAAGAATTGGTGTCGAATTTTATCAATTACTTTATCTATTGAGATGATCATACTGTTTTCTATTCTACTAATACGATGATTTATTTTATTGGGTTTTGAATGTTAAACCAACCTTGCATTCCTGTCCACTTGGTCTTGATGTATTGTCCTTTGTTAAGGTGCTAGATTTGCCGATATTTTTTTTAAAAGATTTTATTTATTTATTTGACAGAGAGAGATCACAAGTAGGCAGAGAGGCAGGCAGAGAGAGAGGAAGGGACGCAGGCTCCCTGATGAGCAAAGAGCCCGATGTGGGGCTCGATCCCAGGACCCTGGGATCATGACCTGAGCTGAAGGCAGAGGCTTTAACACACTGAGCCACCCAGGTGCCCCTTGCCGATATTTTTTATTTGCTAATATTTTGTTCAGGATTTGTGGGTCTGTGCTCATGATGTCCTCGTCAGGTTTTGTCATGAGTATTAATGCTGGCTTCATCTTGATCCAGGTGGTGGTCACGTGGGCATTTACATATAATAAAAGTAGGGGCGCTGGTGGCTCAGTCGGCTAAGCAGCAAACTCTTGATTGACTGGCTCAGGTCATGATCTCAGGATTATGAGATCAAGCCCTGTGTTGGGCTCCATACTCAGTAGGGAGTCTGCTTGATATTCTCTCACTCTCTCCCTCTCCTTCCACAGCTCCTCCAACACTCACTCTCTCAAATAAATCTTTTTTTTTTAAAGTAATTGAACCCAAGTTGTAGACATTCTACTATATGTAAATTACATCTCATTTAAGTGCTACTTAAAAAAATCATTCCTACAGCTTCACTCTGTCCTTAAGCAAAACTCATTAGAATCAGGAGCGCCTGGGTGGCTCAGTGGGTTAAGCTGCTGCCTTCGGCTCAGGTCATGATCTCAGGGTCCTGGGATGGAGTCCCGCATCGGGCTCTCTGCTCAGCAGGGAGCCTGCTTCCTCCTCTCTCTCTCTGCCTGCCTCTCTGCCTACTTGTGATCTGTCTCTGTCAAGTAAATAAATAAAATCTTTAAAAAAAAAATTAGAATCATATCCAAGGCTTCTGTTTGCTTGGATAGCTAGGTAATCTTTTGTTACATCACCTTGCACCATGGCCACACAGACTCCTTTTAGTTACTTAAAACTATTGTTCTCTTTCAAATTGTCAGAATTTTGCTAATTCTCTTCCTTCTGCACAGAATGACTCCATGTACCTCTTTCTCCACCTGTGAGAATTCTTTTCATCCTTCAAGGCTTAACATAAATGAAGTTCCTTCTAGGACATTTATTGGAAGACTCTTTTTTTTTTAATCATTAGGGTTTTTTTTTTAAGATTTTATTTACTTATTTGTCAGAGAGAGAGAGAGAGGACACAAGTTGGAGGAACACCAGAGGCAGAGGGAGAAGCAGGCCCCATTTAGCAAGGAGCCCAATGTGGGACTCGATCCTGGGACCCCAGGATCATGACCTGAGCTGAAAGCAGAGGCTTAACTGACTGAGCCACCGTGCCTGTTCTTGGAAGATTCTAATGCCCTCCCCACCCACAAGCAGAAGGAGTTGGTCCCCTCTCTGTTTTGCCATTGCAGTAGGCATTCCTACTCTGTGCTCTCTGGTGAAGATATGGTCAATGGCTGATATTTTGTGAGGTTTATCTAAAAATATCTTAGAAATTTGTATCTAGACAATCTTTTATTTTTTTACATTATTATATTAGTCACCACACAGTACATCATTAGTTTTTGATGTAGACACTATTTTAATTCCAAGTTTTGCCTTAAAGATCCAGTTATGCTTACTCATCAAATAAAAATAATGGAGCTCCTCTGACCTGTCCAATATCAAAGTCCCAAACTCTTTAAAACTAAAACCTGTTGAGTTTCTTTTGCAAGACAGTCAACTCAGAAATTTTGGTTCTTAAATGAGCTTGACATTTTTTAGAAAACTTAGGATTACGTTAGCATTCCTTATAATACAGTGTTTAAAACTAAATGTTTTTAGGCTTTAATTTTATGCATATAAAAATGGAATCCAGGCAAGTTCTCTATGATTTCTTCCTCAGAGGTGCTTGACTTTTCCACCTCCTTTAATTTGGCATTAGCCTTTTTGTTCCCTGTACTGCATCTTTTTACCACATGTTCTGAGCATCCAATTACTGACTTTTTAAATCTGATTAACAGTGAAATCTGTGTCTGGTCTGGAAAAGCACCGAAAATACACTCACAAGTAGTGTCTGCTCACAGTAAGTCCTTCCACTTGGCAGCGGTACTGGACCACAGTTATGAATTTAGGATTGAATTTTTGACTTGGAATGTTAATCCCTGAACTCCTCTTGCTAGGGATGTGATCTTACACAACTGACTGAACCTCTCTGTACCTCAGCTTTCCCACCTGTACAGGAGAGTAACAGTACCTCTCAGGGCTGCCATGAGAGTAACACGAGACGAAGCATGCAAAGCACTGGACAGTGCATAGCCATGGAGTGAGCATTCAGTAAAGACTGGTGTGTTATTACCATTGCACAAATTATTAGGAGTACTCTTTAAGTCTCTCAGAACAGGATTACAAAATTTATGATTATCCAAAAACTTTGTTCCATCTTTTTCCCCCCTTCTACTTAACTTACTCACTTGGACCTCCATTTTAGCATTCTCTGTATCAAATAGCATTTGATTTAGGTTGGCTTTGAAGATGGGAGGAGGCCAGAATTTGAGCTGACTCCTAAGATTAATTGGTGTTACACCACAGCACGAAATTGTTTGGGAACAGCTGAATCACTCAGAAGAGAACTGAGACCCAACTAGAAAACTTTCATAGAACTACATGAGAGTAGTTCAATGTGTCCATTGGGAAAATGAATGGCTTATTATGAATATTATGAATTTAAAACCATGTGTAAATGAAAAATACCTCATCAACCCTGATAGCATGGACTTCATGTTTAAAATAAACATTCTTGGGCACCTGGGTGGCTCAGTGGGTTAAGTCTCTGCCTTCAGCTCAGGTCATGATCACAGGGTCCTGGGATCGAGAACCACATCAGGCTCTCTGCTTGGCAGGGAGCCTGCTTCCCCCTCTCTCTCTGCTGCCTCTCTGCCTACTTGTAATCTCACTCTGTCAAATAAATAAATAAATCTTTAAAAAAAATAAAATAACAACATTCTTTGCAAACAACAAGCAAACTTGGTACACATATGGGTTCCTATCTCCTTTGCAATCGAAAAACTGGGCCCTTCTGAGTATCTGTCACTGACCACAAGTTATAAACCACAAATTCAGACTAAGAGAATTCTAATACAGGGTCACTGCTTCTATGCTACCCTAAATAATTACAGTGTTTTATAATCAGCACTGCTGGCAATTTAAGGAATGTACTTGTGCTATGTAATGCTATGTAATGTGGCATGTAATGTGCTATGTAATGGTAGCTGGCAATTATCTGTGGTTTGGGGCAACCCAGAATAGCTACTCCGTAAATAATTGACCACAGTGACCCACATGTCTGCCTAATCAGAAGGAAGCCTCCATGTTAAGTTCTTTGGAATGAATGGCCCCACCCACTGTTTTCTATTATTTACTCTGATGCTCACAATGTGTATTCACTGGAACACTGTGGATTGTTGATAAGTATTCTAATATCAAAAGAAGGGCTTCCTGTCAAACAAGTTTGGACAGCTCAACACTGACTTCTTCCCTCCCATCAATGCATAATTCACTGTCACATATAAACATCCTGAGAAGTCTCACAATAAGAACTATGACTTTAAGATGAGAATAAAATACAAAGTATTTCCCAAACTTGATCCTTTACAAGTAAATAAAGGATTACTCCCCTTTATTTACAGAGTTTCACTCAGGGTTCATCCAATACGATAGTCTGGGAAATGCTACTTGATTAATTCATCTCCTGTTTACTATTAAATTCATTATTCAGTAATTTCAAAAATGCTTTTGTCTACTTTCTTTCAAACTAATTTTTCTCCCTGTTCCTCATCCTTTCCAACCCATTACATTGCCAGATTTAGCAAATTAATTAATCAATTAAAATAAAATAAAAACAGGATACCCAGTTACATTTGAATCTCAGACAGTGACTAATTTTTTAATACAAGACTGTCCCAAACATTGCCTACGACACTAGAATATAATAGGGTGCTCTGTGTTTTATCTGGTAACCCTAATTCCAAGCCAAATGAGGGCTATCAATCATTAAAGAAACTCAGTTTAACTTAGTAGTAAATACATGCAAGGAACTCATTTGACACTTGCTGAATGTTTCTTGAATCTTTCATACTACAAAAGTGTGAAGCACTCTTTGAGACAACTGTATCATTGCTCCTTTCATCATAATTTCAACATGAATAGTGGAATCACTTTGGAACTCAAGACAAATAAACTCTTCCACTCCAGCGGAAGCACTTTGATTTTGCAGAGATGAGGAAACTGAGCCCTGACTGAAGTGACTTGGCTTGCCCAAGGAAATTCTCCCACAAGAAGTTGATTAACTGTAGTCTGGCGTTCTCATTACCTAACTAGCAAGCCAATGGACTGGACTCACAATGAGGCCATCTTTACCATTGTTCACTGTACTCGGTAGTGCTAAAAAAAGGGTGAAGAACTGGTTAATCAAGTGTTCTAAATTACAGTTAGCTCAGTTTACCTAATTAAGTCAGCTACGTTTCAGTAATGAAGTTTAATAAAATCATAATGGAATACATTAAAATAAATTTAAAGTTTCAATTACACTAGATAGAAGTTAATGTTTCCTTTATCATTCAGAAGACACCAATATCTCACACTCAGTCCCCCATTACTGTAGAGTATGCAATAGTGCAAATTTACAAAGAAAACCAGAGTGTCTTTTGTGTGCCTGTTTCTATTTATAAACTATTGTGCAGGATACATATTAGCCACCTCAAATGTGTTATTGAGAAAAAACATCAAGTCCAGCAATAACCTCACAGTACAAGCAGTAGTGTTTATAAGAGCAAGAGTTTTTGTTTTATAGAAAGCAAAACTACCTGTATCCCAGTAGAGGATATACCATCTTTATTATTAAAAAGAGGTTTTGGGGGCACCTGGGAGGCTCAGTCAGTTAAGCATCTGCCTTCAGCTCAGGTCATAATCTTCGGGTACTGGGATGGAGCCCCATGTCCAACACCCTGCTCAGTAGGGATCCTGCTTCTTCCTCTGCCCCTCCCCCTGTTTGTGTGCTCTCTCTCTCTCTCCCTCTCTTTCTCTCAGACTTCAAATAAATAAAATTTTAAAAATATAAATAAAAAGAGATGTTTGGATTGGACCCCACACAAATACCACTGTCCCTTCAGGTGCTGTGTAACTTAGAAAGGAATGAGATACACAGGGTTTTCAACGGTGATTCCAGACTGGCCAACAACTAGGAAGAAAGAAGAATCACGTTCAAACTAATGAATGCTTATGTATGAAGCTTATTCCCCCACTAGATAGAGTGGATATTCAAACATCAAGCAATACTCTTCACTTGGTAATTAAGAATGATATGCTTACCAGGAGCCTAAGTCCCTGCCTTATCTGTATTACCCATATATTTATATCAGACTTCATAATCACATCATCTGTTAAAAAGGGCTGGGATTTTTCTGCATAACCTTCCCCTCTTATCTAATCAACCTGACATTGCCGGCACAAGGTGAAACCATTATATAGCATGGTACTTGTTCCATTAGGAAGTAGAGCAGTAGTTTAATTTCAAGAAATATCAAGAAATGAGCTAGAAATTGCATTGTATATTTTTCCATAAATTATGTGCTTTCTGTGCCATGGTGGCAGTGAGGCCATTTCTCTCATAGACACCTGACCCCCAGGTGTTGGCCATCTTGTCAAGGACCCCGTGAATCCCGAAGTTGTCACCTCATAAAGATGAGCTCTCTTTAACTCTTCTCAACCTTTAACCTGCCTGGGATTTCTAAAATACAAAGTATTGAGGTAGTTTCTGTGAGTTTGGTGTCAGAGTTTAAAAGAATTAAGAGTTTGAATTCAAAGTAATTCATTACTTTGAATGCATAAGGAATCCTAAGTGTGAAGTGCTAATTACATCAACGTGGAGTCTTTACCAGGAGTTCCCATTTTTAAATGAATAATACTTAAATAGGGGTTTGACCTGTGGCCAGTGACCTGACCTTTCTGGTCCTCTGTTTCCTCTTCTATAAAATGATAGTGGTGCTTCCCTCATGGAGTCACTGTAAGGAGTTACTCTGAGTGTGAAAGCATTTAGCACCACACCCCACACATAGTGGGTGCTTACTCAATACTGACTAACGTAATTATGGATTAAAATGTCCGGTGGCAATCTTGGTATTTATTACCATTGTTTATGCCCGCTAGTACCTTCCCTGTTTATTACACTTTAATCTCTGCAAACCTTTTTTTTTTATTTAAGCTTTTTTAATTTAAATATATAATGTAACCCCACCCCCCTCTCCCAACCCCTCTCCTCCCCCACCCCCCTCAGTTTGTTTTATGACATTAAGAGTCTCTTTTGGTTTGTCTCCCTCCCGATCCCATCTTGTTTGATCTCAAAGTGCCTTTTCATGGAAGACCAATGTAATGTTGGCAGTGATGACAGAGGAACAAATGAAACCATGAAGGGTAGTTTTCCCTTAAAATGGAAGCTTTTTCATAAGTAACACAGGTGGCCTGTATATGTGAGTAGTTAGAACTACGACATCTTGTACCAGTTTTCTCATTCACCACTATTAAAAACCATTCACTGGGGGCTTTTTTGCCCACACTGCTTTTTAAGCTCTGTGGGTATGGAAATGCAATGACCCTACCATGCCCGTTAGCACCACCCCAGTTTTCTCCTAAGATGGACACAAGGATGGAAAGTGAGATTTTGTGCCTGACCCCAGGAGTCCACAGCTTACGTTTACAAGCTAAGGGATTGTGCTCCTTCAATACTGATCTTAACCTGTTTAACTGCTTATATCACTCACATGTGACCCAGTTAACTACTTGCCCATAAAGAGGAGTTTACCAAGTGGTAAATTAGAGGTGATGTGAAATATGACGGTAAACATAAATATTTACAGAACTCAGGAGAGTCTCAGTTGTGTGCGCGAAGACGGATGTTCTCATCTCCAGGGACAGGAGTCAGCTCCTCGGTGCTTTCAGATAAGGAACCATTATGAAAAGGCGACTAATGCCAACTAAGGAAAAGTCTCCATGATTCAGCTTTCTTCCTAGGGGCTGACTGGTGAGTTGGCTTCAGGTTACTGGTGTTTCTAAAAAAAACTGTATTCCTTCTAAAGTGGTATCTATGCTTAAGTTAGTCTACTGTGCACTGAATTAGTTACTTTCACACAGTCTGATGATCAGGGTTAGAATTCTGGGTTTGGAAGAATTCTCATTCCCCCTCTACTCACAGAGAGCAAGTCACCCTCTAGGAAACTTCATTTCCCCGTCTCCCATACTTGAGATAATAATTCTCAAGCTTGTCATGAAGATTAAGTGATACGTATATTAGAGATGCTGGGTAAGCAGAAAAATGTGATCTACGCATAGGCAAATTATTCTTATGAAATGGAATGTGTGTGTGTGTGTGTGTGTGTGTGTGGTGTAGTCTATTTTTCTAGTTTCTGCATGTAGTTTAGCTCACTTCTATGAGGGAGAAAATGCAGCAATTGCAAGTCACTAGCAAAGCAAAAACGTCAAATCTCAAATATTTAAACTTCCTACTTAAAGAGATTTTGGTGGAGACTATTATGTATAATACTTACAGTCAGCACTTGGAAGATGAGTTGTAAGAATGATACAGTTCCTGTGATTGATCTTTGGTACTCGCAAATCAAGGGGTACCCTGTGGGGCACACTGTTTTTAAACGGCCTCATAATGACTCCATTTTCACATTTCCCAGTGTGTGTAGGGTTTCATGCTTCACATTTTCCACAAACATTTTTTCACTTAGTCCTCTTAACAACTTTTTAGAAAGTTATGATTCTTAGCCTCATTTTACATATGGAACTTTGAGGTGCAATGGATTAAGGGTCTAGCACAGAATACATGGCTCGTTAGTGGGATAGCCAAAATATAATTTTATTTTCATACTGTTTCTACTACCTTTAATGTGTGTTTGGATTTTTTTTGTCTTTTGCGGGTTTTTTTTTTTACTTGTTTCATGTAAAGGAACACAGTTTGTATTTTTGGTATGAAGCAGTTGGTCAGGCAAGATAGCCTTAAATATGCTGTGATACATAAATCTTGTCATTTGTTTTTAATTAGGTAAAGTTGAAATCTAGCATTAACACCTTTTTAATATTATGAATATAGCTTATTCCTGAAACAAATGTCCCTTTCACATGCAGATTTTTATCATATTTTTACTTTAAAAAAAATTAAAGATGCACATCATAGGCAGTTGGGTTTTTCTTCTTTCTAGAGGTATGATATATATGTTTTCATATTATTATGAAAGAATCACACTTTTACTTTAAAAATCATATTTTACTTTAAAAAAAAATCAAAGATAAACATTGCACATTAGTTTGTTGTGTTTTTCTTCTTTCTAAAGGTATAACATAGGGATGCCTGGGTAGCTCAGTCTTTAAGCATCTGCCTTCAGCTCATGGTCCCAGGGTCCTGGGATCGAACCCCACATCCAGCTCCCTGCTCAGCAGGAAGCCTGCTTTTCCCTCTCCCACTCCTCCTGCTTGTGTTCCCTCTCTCACCGTGTCTTTCTCTGTCACATAAATAAATAAAATCTTTAAAAAATAAAAAAATTTTAAAAAGGTATGACATATGTTTTCCAATTAGTAACACCGTACTAAACAAAGACATGTAGATAACCATAAAATCTGTTTACTACCTCCTCTTACACATGCTGAGCTAGACCAGTAGACCACCATCTTAGTGAGAGAAATTTTGACAGGAAGAGAATGTAGTCAGATTTGTGGAACGTGCAAAATCACATTTTTATCAAACTCACCCCAACCCATCAGAAAGCCTAATGAATGGATCTACACAGAAAGGATTTTTTTTTTTAAGATTTATGTGTTTTAGATAGAGCATCCACGAGCAAGTAGAGGGGCAGAGGGAGAGGCAGAAGGAGATGGGGCGCTTGGGTGGCTCAGTGGGTTAAAGCCTCTGCATTTGGCTCAGGTCATGATCTCAGAGTCCTGGGATCAAGCCCCACATCAGGCTCTCTGCTCAGCAGGGAGCCTGCTTCCTCTTCTCTCTCTGCCTGCCTGCCTACCTGTGATCTTTGTCTGTCAAATAAATACATAAAATCTTAAAAAAAAAAAAAAAAAAAAGGAGAGACGCTCACTCCCAGCTGAGCATGGAGCCTTACTCGAAGTTCAATCTCAGCACCCTGAGGTCATGATCTGAGCCAAAATCAAGAGCTGGATGCTTAACCCACTGAGCTACCCAGGAGTCCCCATACAGATTTTTATGCAAACCTGCACAAACACATTTACCATACTATAAGAAAAGAATACCTACCTTTGTGAAGGTTTTCAGCACAGGACCTACATCCATTAGTGCCTGGTAAGATAGGAACTCCAATATGAAAAACCTTTTTGCCTTCATAGAAAAATAGTATTTAATGCTTCTATCTCTAAAAGGGTAATCACAAAAATGCCAAAATTAGAGCCACTAGATTATCTGGAGTATTCATGTATTCACCTGTCCATCCATCTACCTACAGATGGCAGGTAGATAGACCCATCTACCTACCTTCTGGATCTATCTATACTTAAATGGTGCTTCAGAAAAAGTTTGTCACAGAGACTAAATCAGGACTGACAGTGATAACTGGACTACAAATCCAAGGCTAGGAGTTCACTTCCACTTGGGAGTTTTCAGGTAAAGGGACATCTCTTCCAGTTCATTCCCAAAGCCAAGACTAGCTTAGATTTCCCCAAAACAGTGAACAGAAAATAGAAACTTCAGAGACCTCCAGAGTTTGAGTAACACCCCAGGTAAATTCCCAAGCAGTCAAAAACCAACACAGCTTAGCCACTTAAGGGTTTTCAGGGTCTCACCCAGATGAAAAAAAGCTATAAGCACATACAGATTCACACGAAGTCTGCCTGTAGTATTTGGGACAGAAAGCTTTTGTGATGGCAGGTGTTTCCATGTTGGTGATGTATGAACTACACGAAAGCTGGGGAAGGGCCCCTCCCCACCATATGGAACTCTGCGCAACACCTGGCCCCAGAGTAGTGGGACACTTTGGAGAAACAGCTACCGTGGCAGAAGCGCTAGAATTCCTGTATACAAGGGAAGGTCTCAGGAGACGCAGAGGTCCCAGGAGGGTCAGGTCATTTCCTTCGTGGGCCTTCAATGCTTAGCGTGAATGAAGAGGCCCAGAATAGAGTCAGTCTTACCTGGCTGTCACCATTCGCCAGAGCCACGCACAGCCTTTCCTGCAGACCCGGTAGCCCGGTGGTGGGAGCTAGAGCTGGCACACAAGACAAGCTGTCCAAGCAGACCGCCACGAAACCGCTGCTTGAGTCCAGGGCCCAGAGCCCTTCTTCTGCTCTGGAGTCGAGAAGCGTTTCTTTAAGAGTCAGAAAACCCCACAAATGTGGGCCAGCAGATCGACTGTGCCACCAGCCACTGCACCTTGACAGTGCCATGGTTGTTGGCTGTCACAAAAGCCGCCATGGGGACTCCAGGAATCTGCACCAACAGCTGTTTTTTAACCACTTTCTACCAAGTGCATCTGTTCTTAAAACCAGGCACAGGGATGAGCGGATTCTCTCCCACGTGCTCAAGCCTTGATGGTACTTCCCGGAGAAATTTCTCTAACACCGGGAACTCGCCACACAGGATACTCCCCTCTAAACAGCCAAATGACAACACCAAATCCTACATCCCAGGAGAAAGAGACGGACTCGGCAAGGAGCTCCTCTCTCCTGAGCCTGTGGCCCAACGCAGCTGCTTCACCAGGCCTAGGCGCCTGGGGGAGGAGGCGCGGAGGCCCGTCTGCGCCTGCGCGGAGGCGGGGCCTCGGCCCCTTGGGCTGCAGCCACGTGCTGGCCGTTCTGTGGGAGTCTGTTACCCACTGCTGAAATGCAGGTGTATAAAAATAACCTTGAGAAGGCTCTCTCTTTAGAAGTTTTATGTAAGTCCTTGGAAATACTTAATGTAAGTATCTGAGATTATTCTCTATAAAACTGATGGTAACAGAGATGTCGGACAAGTGGTTGAATTGAAAATAGAACTATCTTGAGGTCGTATTTAACTTGCAATTTGAGAATTCTATGATCCTAGAATATAGTTTTGAAAAAACTCTAAAAACTCAATAGTTAAAAAAAAAATCCAATTACAAAATAGGCCGAAGACATGAACAGATATTTCAGCAAAAAGAGAGATGGATAGCAACAATGAACATGAAAAGATGTTCAAAATCGTTAGCCATTAGGGAAATGAAGATTAAAGCAATGAGCTGTCCCTACAAAATTACTGAACAAGTGAATTTAAAAAATAGTGAATGCTGGTGAGAATGTGCAGAAACTAGACCTCTTATACATTAGTGGTGAGAATGTTTATGGTACTCTGGAACATAGCTTGATGGTTTCTTAGCATGTGACTCAACAATTGTATTCTTTGGCATTCATCCCAAAGAAATAAAAACTTATGTTCATACAAACTATGTACGAACATTTACAGAAATGTTATTGGTAATAGCAAAATACTGGAAACATCCTTCAGTAGGCAAACCTGAAAAACTCTGGTACATCCATATAATAGAAATTTGCTCAGTAATAAAAAGGAACAAGCTAGTGATATAAGCAACTCCCTGGGTGAACTTCAAGGTATTATGCTTAGTTAAAAAACAAGAACAATAACTATATGTGCCCCACTAATTAACAGCCTCAAAATGGCAAAAGTCTGGAGATGGGGAACAGATTAATATTGGGGGGATGCACATACAAAGAGGATAGCATGTGGAAGTTCATTTGTGATAATGGAACAGTTTTGTGTCTTGTGGGAATTTTTTTTCAATTCTATGACTTTGGTAAATATTTACCATAAAAGCCGGTCAAAAATTTCTACACTGCTTTTGTACAATGCAGTCCCAAAAGTGTTTAAATACACAGTATTGGTTTAATTAAGCTTAAATACCAATTTTGAATATTTATTAAAAGCTAATAGTATTGATTTCATTAGCATGCAACAATTTTAGTATGCAAATGTAGATTATTTTATGGTAATAGCAAGAAGAGGGATACATTCATGGCAGTGACTCCGGGCACTCTTTGTATTGTTCCTTTTCTCTCCTTTCCTGTTGGCATAATATAGTCTGTGCTTTTTGCTTATTTTCACCCACTTTTCTAGAATCAGGGGTTTTATATGTAAAATTTGGGGGCTACAAAGCACTACTGAAACAATCTCATCCACAGATCACTTTTTTTGTTTGGAAGGACTTCCTAGAACTGTGGCTTTTCCTCTGCCTTATCTGAATTACCATTTACACTGATTTATTTTCCTGGAAGTTCTTTCTATCAGTTTCTCTCAGAGGCATCAAACTGGTAGTCCTATGGTGACTGTTTGTTCTTTGGGCCATAAAGAAGAAGCACGTTCTAGAAGAGCTGAGCCTCACGGCCTCCTGGGAATGGATGGCAAATGGTAGCTTGCTAACTGTGGGTATTTGCATAGTCTTTCTGGTCCTAGCACTTGCCTGCTGCTTAAGCATGGCACCTAACTCTTAATTCATAACTGAGAAAATGAAAGAAAGTGAAAAGAGGCAGGATGTCAAAAAGCAGTTTAGTGATAAAGAAGGCTTTGGCATAGGCTAACATAGGTGCAAATGCAGCTGTCAAAATCTCAACAACCAAAAAACCTTACTTCTGCAAGCCTCAGTTTCTCGTGTATAAAATTGTTATGGTGATAATAGCATCTACCTCATCAGTTGTATTATAAACCTCCTAGACCATTGCCGGCCATATATGCTCACTGCAATACATATTCATTCTGCTTCTTTTGAGTTTCCACCCTATTTCTTAGCCCCCAGGGCAGTTTGAAGAGAAATAGCTTGCAATAAAAAGGACTGATTGCTAGGAATGAACAGGGTTAATTAACTTTTCCCACGAAATGTGTTCCTGAAAAGAATCTGTATTGATTAAGCCTTCCAAAATGGGGTCACTTTTAAATAGACTAAGGAAGTTTGTTTTGTGCCCAGTAAATGATTGTACCCTTTTATGTCTCTGTCTTGAAATTCTTAGAGCAGACCCCTATACCTGACTTTTCACTACCCTGTCTTCTGGGCATCAAAGATTATGGACCAATAACCCCATTTCCAAAGACAGTTCACCGGGGATGGATTAAATAAAGCAGGCTACCCTTCAAAGGCTCCCTTTTTCCGAGCCCTTCAACATCTGAGGAACACAGTACCTGAGAACTCCTTGGGGACTAAGGACACATTGTTGCCCTCTTTGTATCCTCCTGGTACACAGTGCCTCCAAACAGGTTTATTAAATGAATGAATTCCTTAAGGTAGCAAACACCTCCATACCTTTATCCCCCAGTTGCCTTTTTTTTATAGGCAGGAAGTGAGGAGGTTTAAGGCACACTAATTTTAGCAGGCTAACTGAAAGCTCCTTGAGGGCCTCCGACAAGGCTGGTTGTGTGCATTGGGACTTAGAGCTGGACAGGGTATAACATACTGTGGGCACACAGTAAGTATTTGTTCTGTGAATGCATACAGACCACCCCTGGCCCTGTCCTCAGAGGTCAGTCAGCCTTGAAGAGCAAGGAGAAAAGTTCACCAGGAGGGATGGACTGTCCTGGGCTTTCAAGAATGCTGACAACCCATGAACACCCAAAGCCAAGTTCACTTCCTCACTCAGCCATTTGCAGGAGATTGTAAATCCCCTCCTTCCTCAGGTGGGGGGACAGTCACGTCGTGCTTACGCCCCCTACGGGGACCCCAAGTCACAGAGGAAGGTAACCCAGATGGGGGAGCCCGCCAGCACGTGCAGCCTCCCAGGAGAGGAGGAGGCTGGGCTAACGCAGTCCTTAGTCAGCAGCTGGGCTCGTTTTTTGAAACAAAAGCCAATGTCCTCCCTCGGAGTCCGCGGCCGGTCAGCTCCTAGGGAGAAGAAAGCCATGCTGCCCAGCCGGTTAGTGGCCCAACTTACTTTTCCAGAGCCTGGGACAAAGGGCCAGCAGTTGTACGGGTGTGGGTGGGACGCCGGGGACAGGGACGCGGGGCCCCGATCGCCCTGACCCGACCCTCCCGGCCGCCGGGGAGAAGGGTCGGGGTCTCCCGTGCTCCGCGCATGTTCGTCCGGGGCAGTCCGCCTCCCAGCCCCGGGCCCCCCGGGTCTGCGTAAAGCTGAGGCACCTTTGCCACCGGCGCCCCAGCGCACAGACACACCAGGCCCCGGTTTCATGAATGAAATCCAATCGTGTGGATATAAATAGCCGCGAAGGCTGCTAACGTCACAGTGCGAGCGGCGGCCGCCACGGCGGCGGAGCTCAGGGCCGGGCGCTCGGTTCCGCCCGGCTGGCCCGCCTGGGAGCGGGGTGGGGGCAAGAGGAGAAGGGGAGGGCTGGGGTGGGAAAGGGCGAGCCCCTCTCCCCCGGACGGGGAAGAGCGGCCGCGGCGCTGGGCGAGCCCGACAGGCGAGGCAGTGCCATGCTGCCTTTGTGCAAAGTTGGGCGGCGGGCGGCACGCGGCGCGCAGGGGTCCCGCACACCCGCGACCGCGCGCAGTGGTGGCTGCTGCTGAGTGGCGGGGACCCCCCTGCTCCCCCCAACCCTTGAAGGCGGAGAGAGCTCGCGTCTCGCTCGGCTTCAGGGTAGGTTCTGTGTCGTGAGTGCGCTATGGTATGAAACTTACTCTTCGAGCAGCCGCCGCGGAGCCCCCACTGCCCGGGCCCTCAGCGGGTGGCGTGGGGAGGGGGGGCGCCGGGCCGCGCCAAGAGGCCAGCAGCGTCCCGACAGAGAGTTGTGGCACCGAGCTGCTGTGGGAGCCGCCCTCGCCTCTCGGCGAGGCCGGGATCCCTCGCATTAGAGGCAAGCAGAAGAGATTTCTAGGAGCGCCCGCACAGCCGCACCCCTTCTTGGAGCTGAGAAAATGTACAACAGGCACCCTTAGCAGGCTGGCTGCGCCAGGGAGGGGGTGGTGCCGCGTCGGCAAGAGGGCTTTTCCTTCGAAGAACAGTGGTGGGGAGCCGGAGAACTCGAAAAGGTGGATCGCTCGTCCCTTTAGAGCTTGCACCCCCTTGAGAGTTGACTGGTCGGTCAGCCCACAGTTTGGCGCTCCCCACCCCCAACCCCATGTCTATGGAGTCTGTTGTGAGTTGCTGTGACAACAGTAGGAGCTGCCATGAGGGGCTTGCAAAACACCTTACCTTGTCTCTGTGTGCTCAGCTTTGGGGAAGAACAATGGGGTGAGGGGTGGAGAGGGGAGATGTTGAAGACAAGGGAATCCAACCCCCTCTCAAAAAAAAAAAAAAAAAGGAAGTGGAAGAAAGGCTAAACTATGTAAAAATATATCATTAGATCCTACTTTTAGCTGTGCCTTTTCTATCCTCAGCAGTATCAAACATCTCAACTGAGGAGCAATGTCAATATTTAGACTTGGACAAGCCAGAAAGTTAGAAGGGAGCGCCAAGCACAGGGTTTTGACTTGGCTTTGCACGTCAGCACACAAGCTGTGCCTTTCGAGCTGACTGTACACATTTGCTGGGGGGTTGGGGGGAATGCATGAAGGTTGATATATATACAAAGGCACCCAGACCTAGGAAACTCTAGGAAGTTAAGACCTGAAGAGTCACCTTGACTTTGAACCCCCCCCCCAGCAGTTCTGTTGGACCCCAGCCGGAGGCTCAACTTGAGATTTCTCTAGTTTGAGGCTCCCCTCTCCTCAACCAGGGCTGTGCTGCCTATTCTACACTGTACTGTGTATCCTCTCTAAACTGAAGAAAATATTTTTATGGGTAGCTCTCATCTTTGTATAAATTCCTCTCACTATCAGCAGATATAAGTAACCAATAGGCTCTGTTCGTGTCACCTCCAGCAAGCTCTAGGCTTTTCTAAACATACATTGGTAAGTTTGTTTACAAACACTCTTTAGAAATTTGGAATTACATTTCCTTTCCAATAACTCTGTAGATGCCTAAGAGTCTCTGGTTGCTGGAAAATAAACACAAGTCCTTTTCAGTATAAATAATGTCTGCCTACTACTCTGCAGGTGGGGTAAGCAGTAAATTATTATATTAGGTTGCCTCTGAGACTCCTGGATCACATTTAGACATACTAGTGGGTAAAGGATTTAACCAGTTCTTCTCAGTGTGGAAGACTTTGAGTAACCATTGGAACCATAAAATCATGGTCAGCATTCTTCTAAACTTACCCATTGGTTATTTTCCCAAATTTTAAAGGTAGTGTAAATTTAAGTACTTGGGGCTGTGTGTGATCACAGAAGTGAAAATAGGAACACAGGTAACTTGATGGCATCAGCCCAATATCACAACTTATAAACTATACAAATATTGAATAGGGAAAAGTAGAATCCTTTCATCTCTTACTTATGATGATATTGCCCCAGAATGTTATTTTGGAGGAATAGTGTGTCCATTTCTATGACTTCTATATGGTAAAATGCCTGGAAGGTTTTCCTTGTTCTCATCTGTGGGTTTGGGCCAAGTGCTTTTTTTGTATCATCCCCAAATGTTCCGAAATATATTTTCACAAATGCTACAAAATGTTAACCTAGCTATTTCAGGATGTGTTTGACCCAAAGAAATGCCACTTCAACACTGGCACTTAGCAAAAGTAAAGCAGATTCTGCCCTTTCGGGATGGAGGGGAGAAAACTGTGTGTTGAAAATTGTAGTGGCTCCCCATGCGCTCCTGGCCAGCAGTAGGACTTACAAGTCTTTCTCTCTTTTATGTAGGTAAGTCCAGCTGTGAGCAGAGTGTTCTGTTCTTCACTTCCAGAAAGCCAGGTCAGTGTCTCGGTGCAAACCCATGACCGTAGATTGATAACGTTTTGTGTCTAATTCTGAGCATGGATTTCAGAACAGGTTTCTCTATCATTTGTCTCAAAATGATTTGTCTTTATGATTTTTTCATGGACTCCATTATGAACATCACAGGTTCAGTGATTAACAAAATTATTCTCTTTACTCTTTGAGTAAAATGTTACTAAAATGGACCTTGAATCAGTTTGTACTTTATGACTTTTTTGGAGCGGTGGGGATCAAACGGATGTGAGAATCACTGAGGATGCTGGGGATCTGGGTGTTTGGTAATTAAGGTTTTACTTCTATCCTAATCTTAGCACTCTAGAGCTAGAAGAAACTTGGCATAATAATAGCTCATATTTTTTTAGCATGAACCGAAGTTTGGATAATGTGTTGCATCCTTTACATTTATGTTCTCATTCTGCATCTAAAACAAATACCCTGTGAGGAGGAACTATCTCTTGAGCTGCAAAAGACAGGTGAAGAATTGGAAGTTCAAAGAGGTTAAATAATATATTCAATTCCTACTTCTAGGAAATGGAAGAAATAGTATTTTTTTTTAATCTGCCTTACACTAAAACCTAGACATTCTAGTTGAAAAATTCTTCTCTAGTAGGGAAATTGGGGCCAAGAAAGGTTAAGTGAGTTGCCTAAGATAACTTGGTAATTACAGCTAACATAATACCATGAAATGGCCCAACTGTTGCAAAAGAATAAATACCTTCTCTTAAATAAAATGGCATAATAATAAGTATCCATGTGTACTTTCTGGCATAGTACTAAGATTTAAGAAAGTTTTTATCAGGGAATCTCTGGTCTTAAGTATCCTACGAACAGTTTTAAAAGGCAAGATAGTAAATATTCATGTATAAAAAATTAGAGGATAAATCAGATCATACATGCCAAAAGGCTGAATTGGGAGGTCAACGGTACATTTACGAGAAGTTCAGCATTTTCCACTCTATGAGATTACTTTGCAATTCCATGTTTGCATGGAAAAAATTTTAAGCACATATTTTGTCTGGATAGATGATAAATGAGTGAGAGTCTAGGAAAAGACAGAAGGTAGAATTTCAACCCAACAGGGAGAGATTATGCAGTCATCTAGAACTGCTAAATTACAGTATCTCAAACTCAAAGGTGTTATTGCTTCAAAAACATTGTAACAAAATTGTGAGCTGTTTGAATCTGCACAGCATCTTTGAGAAAACATTACTATTTAGCGTGATACTTTAAAGCACTCAATTCTTTTTGGAACCTTAATTTGTCTAAAATGTGCCAGATAAATTTGGATGCATAATAGATAAATCCCAACCAAAGTCCTGAAGATGGCCAGTAAAGATTAAGCAGGACATTTTCAGTTTTTACCAGGATTGACAGCCTTCTCTTCCCATCTTGCCTGCTTTTTGTAGACTAATTTCTAATAGTTGTCGATCCTTCTCAGGGAGTATTACATGAAGGAGTAATAAAAAAATGAAATTAGTAAAGAAAACCTTAATGTGTTATCTTTTTTAAAATGTACTGATGTCCCCGACTCAGTCTAATAACCCTAAAAGCTTAATTAGCTAAGAGATACTTTCAAGCATTTAAGGGGTTGTTATAAACTGTCCTATAACAACTTGTTCTGTACAAGTGGTTCTACAGTGTATCATTACAGAATAGATCATAAGAAACTGAGAAGATCCCATTGCAGGTTAAGACCTCACCATCAACTGATACTTAGTTAACTGTGGCAGTGCTGTGTAATAAAAATACCAGTATAGCAACTATAAACCTGTAGTTATTTAAAAAGTAAAATTAGGGGCACCTGGCTGGGCCAGTCTGTAGAGTATGTGACTCTTGACCTTGGGAGCCTAAGTTTGAACCCCGTGTTTGGCACAGAATGTACTTTTTAAAAAATCTAAAAATAAATAAATAAAAAGTAAAATTATATTCTGAGTTATATGTTAGGAAGACCTTATAATTAGCATTTTATCCCTAATAATAATCTAAATAGCAGTGATTCATTTGCTTTATTGAACTTCAGAAGGCTTTGGTTCATACGTTTGACCTATCTTGAAACGTAGGTGGAAACGCTTGAAATTTTATTGTTCTTCACCCAGGAAATTTGCCTGTAGAAAACAGAGGAATTTTTTTAAATCTCGCCTATTGGTATTCTCTTAGAAAACAGGCAGTTCAGTCTCATTGTTTGAAGGCCTCCCTCTTGCTTCATGTAATCGGGTTCAAAGATCTGAATTTGGTTTTTATGTCATCTTCTTTCCTCCACTCTGGCTTCCCACCAACCGCACAACACCAAAACAAAACTTGGAAAAAGAAGGACATTTAAGTCAGGAAAAGTGGCTTATGTTGTGTAGAAAGGGGCAGGAGCTGGGAGAGGGTGAGGGAGGGAAGCTTTGCTGGGAAGGTCAAGAGGCAGTTACTCAAATGGATGGGATGTGTTTGGGCTGGTTAGTTATATATTAGCCTCCAAATTACTTCTTTCATTTATGAACAAAGTTACCGCCTCCTCTTCATGAAATCCTGTGTTCCTTGCGCACATAGGGCAGAAATTGGGAAATAGGCAAGTAAAGAAACTGATGTGAATGGTGGGTATGACAACCACTCCTTCAAGATGTCCCAGGACACTTGTGTCTCCAAATACCCCCTCCAGCTTCCCATCAACTATATTAGCATGTCTTTCGTAAGGGTCCCTCCACTAAGGGGTGAATTCAGAACTTTTACAAAGAAAGGAGGAGATGCCAGTAGGTAGAGAAGAAGCAATTACCTTTCTCCACTCTGCACCTGTGTTTATTTATTGCATAGACACAGCTTAATGCCAAGTTCCCCCATGCTAATGAGGTTACCATCTCAGGCTCCCATTCCTCTGTGAAGAAAGTTTCTTTGATTTGTTAATCAACCATAGTCCAAACCCCTAATGAGCACTGGACTAACAATAACCCAGCAATTATTGCACTCCTACTAGATGCCAGACATTTTACTGCATTTCAACTAAAACTATCAATTCCAATTTTGCAGAAACAAAAAAACATGGAACTCAGATATGTTAAGTTCAAAGAGCTAACAAAAGGTAGAGCTTAGATTTGCACCCAGGTCTGCCTAAGAGCTTGAACAAGTGTTTGCTTTAAATCAGCTCCTGGAGGGCAGGGGAGAGAAATACTTTAAACCATTTCATTCCAGGTTATTTTTGCAAATGGTAGACACAGGAGTTAGTTAAATAATTATTCTTAAGGGGTTGTTTTGTTTTGTTCGTCTTGCTTCTGATCTAACTCGAACCGCATAGACTTGTCTGGACAAATTTGTTAACTCTCTAGGTCATTTCTAATGTATTTTGACCGAAGTAAAATTTTAAGCAGTTGAGTCATGGGGGGTAGAATCATGCATCCAGAAAAGTCTTCAGAGACACTTAAGACGACCTCATGTAAGTGAAAACACCTGCCACCCAGAGATGAGCTCTAGCTTACCCACTCCCCTGGTTAGTAACAGATGCAGCTGGAAATGAACCTGGGTTCCCAAGTCCTAGCCCAGCACTCAGTTCTAGTACATAACGTGGCCTGAAAAGTGCCAAGTCTTCCAAACCCTTCCACGTAGCCAGAATTGCAGCTATCGAGTAAAAAATCCATCAGAAACCTATGACACACCCAGAAATGGGCGATAAGAGGGCTCTAGCAGTGTAAAGAAAGATACAGTGGGCCCTAAGAGAAACCTCACTTTTCTGGACTGACACCAATGTAGGACTAGCTTCCCACTGACTCAAAGCATAGCAGTCTCACTTTGATCTCTTCCTTGTCTTTGTGGAACCCTCTGTTTTAATCAAGTATGGAGCTTTTCAATTTTGTCTATGGACCTCTGGCTTTTTACTAACTATGCTGCAGGGAAACACGTCTTTGGACCTCCTTTCTCTCATCTATCAAGTGGGCACAGTATCACATCTCTTAGAGAATTCTAGAGATGTTATGAAATCACACATGAAGCACATAGTTGGTGCTCAGTAGGGGATAGCTCTCTTCTTCGCCTTCCTAGAGTATTGCAAGGGAAAATGTTATTATTTTTCTCCTAAATGAGTTGTTTGAATCCTGACGTTGCAAGGGGTTGTTATAGTAACCTCCTTTCTTGGGTAAAAGTACGCCCAGTGGTCTCCTGGGGTCCCAATGGCCCATTCACAATTACATTGGTCTTCCTTGCACTGTAAGTTACCACGGCACTCTTGAATGATTTTTATTGCTTCAGTATCTGCTGCAAAGTAATACCAAGCTCTTCTTGGGAGATTTGTGGCTCCCATTTCTTTCCAGTCACTGTTGAAGCATTGAACATGTTTTCCACTTAGACCCTTGCATCCCAGAGCAACTACTGTGTTTTCAGCCAAGTAACTAAGAAATACTTCCAGAGAATATTATTGCTGGTAGAACATTCTTGCTTTCAATTTCAAAATACATGAGACTTGCCTACCATCATTTCAATTAACTTGAGCGTGAAGGGCTGTCTGTGTTCTGGCCCTGTCTTTTCTTTTCATCCTGTGTTGCTGACTAATCTATCGATAGGAAAAACATAAGCACTACAATTTCCCCTTTCACCCTCAGCGCCTGATAACTACCCTGGCCGAAATTACATCTCTGGGAAGTGTTTCATCACATTCCTCTCCCCAGCTGCCACACTGTGTCATGTGGCACTTGCTGCCCTGCTTCGGTTTTTTTGGAACCAAGTGTTTGGCAGCCCATCCTATTCGTCACATACATGGAGGAAAGCTGCTCTGATGGTTTTTTTCTTATTGAACTTTCTCCCCCTTTTTAAATTAATAATCCGAGGGGCCCAGGATCACCTTTATTTTCCTAGCGGCACAGTCTCCCTTTTAGTGTTTGCCAAAGGTAAATTGCAAGATGTATGTCTTTTTCTTGGGGTTTAGAAGTGGCTGGACGTTGCTAGCTGCTCCAAGATTACCAACTGCTAGATTGCCTCTAACCTGATGACTAGTCTCAAATTGGTTGTATAAATTCAGTTCACACCAAGGAGTTTGTTGGGTTTTTTTTTTTTAAGATTTTATTTATTTATTTGACAGAGAGATCACAAGTAGGCAGAGAGGCAGGCAGAGAGAGGGGGGAAGCAGGCTCCCTGCTGAGCAGAGAGCCTGACACGCGGTTCAATCCCAGGACCCCGAGATTATGACCTGAGCCAAAGGCAGAGGCTTAACCCACTAAGCCACACAGGCACCCCCGAGGAGTTTATGTGTAAAGCAGTACTTCTCCGACTTTAATGTGCATTCAGATCACCTGGGCATCTTGATATGGAGCAGATTCTGATTCCGGAGTTTTAGGGTGGGACCTGAGATGATGTGTTTCTCCCAGGCTCCCCATAGATGCCAAAACAGCTGGTCTAAGGACACCATTTTGAGCAGGAAAGGTCTAAATTCTAGGTGTTACTGTAGCTTAGGCTGAAACTCACGCCTTCCGGGCTGCAAGACTCCCACCTTATTCTGTTTGCTTGTTTCTTAAATCATAATAGGCAGTCGTGGAATCTTAAACAAGGAAGGGAGGTACATACACGGCAGTGTGCTAGTAAATCAACCAGCTCTCCGGGAAAAAAAAAAGGCATTTATGTGCATACATAAGTCGATTATAAATTTTACTGACATAAAGAATGTATGTAGCATACACTTTGCAAATAATAAAAAAATAGACAATACTCCTTATTGTAAATTCCATAAAGCCAGTTGCATTTTACGGAAGGCTGGTTGGTTTTTGCTGAACCCTTTTATCCATAACCTACCTGTGGTACAATTGATGAAGGGGTGTAATTCCCATATAAACGTTGGCTGATATTTTCCATTATGTTAATAAGCAAGCTAGAAGTACAACAAAGACATGTCAGAACTGTACTCATTTATCAAAGATATGAATAACTTCTCTGCTGAACCGGATAATAGCTTTTAAATGGTGTAAAGATATTTCCTTAAATGTACTATTCACAATGTAACAGCTCCACGTGTAACACACTTTTAAGTTTAATCTGCGTTGTTAACACTTTTTAATCATTTTCTTAAGACAGGCAACAGAACAACAAAGCAAGCACTAAATTCTAGTGGTTGCCAATTTCTGTGGTGTAAAGACTCCCACCAAGACCATTTTCAAGCCACCGTTGTGACTGAGTGTGGAGTTGGGGAGAGATGGCCCAGTAGCCCACTGCTATCCAACATTTCCACCATACAGATAAAATTAGCATAAATAACCTCAAAATGTAGATAACAGTAAAATGTAGTAAGATAATTAGAAAATGGTGAGTTTTGAGCACTTAGCACCTTTGTTTTTAGTATAATTTCTTTAATCAAAACTTTGTGGAATTTAATTTTTAATACTGAGCCTATTTTATTTATGTGTTTGTTTATTGACGTAAAGTGACACCCAGTGTTACATTAATTTCAGGTGTATGACACAGTGACCTGACAGCTCTGTCCATTATGCTTTAACAGGTTTGCAAAAATCCTGCAAATTTAACAACTAGTTCTCATGAGCTGGTGGAGGCTGCTTCCAGCCCACCATTGGACGTAGATCCTCCTGTCGAGTAATTCTCAGCCTTTGCTTTGCACTGGAATACCCCAGGAAAACAGTGACCTACAGTCTGTAGATCTTTGTTGGGCCTAGGAATCTGAATTTAAAACATTTTTACTGACATGTATCTTATTTAAAGAAAAATACAAAAATCAGAAGTCTATAACTTAAATGAATTTTCACCAACTGAACATACACCCGTAATCAGCACCAACATACAGAAACAGAAAACAACCAGCACCCAGAAGCTCTTTTTAAATCCCTAGCCAGGGCGCCTGGGTGGCTCAGTTGTTTAAGCAAATGCCTTCGGCTCAGGTCATGATCCCGGAGTCCCGGGCTCTAGTCCCCGCATTGGGCTCCCAGCTCCACTGGGAGTCTGCTTCTCCCTCTGACCTTCTCCCCTTTCATGCTCTCTCTCACTGTCTCTCTCTCAAATAAATAAAATCTTTAAATAAATAAAAATAAAATAAAAAGATGAAAAATAAATCCCTAGCCAGTCACTTCCCAGCCAAGGTATCCACTCTCTTGTGTTCTAACACTATGGACTCACGGTGCCTGCTTCTGAACGTTTACATAAACAAAATCTCTTTAGTGTCTGGCTTCTTCCCCTCAATATTATGTTTGGGAGGCTTATTCATAATGTATGTAGCAGGAGTTCACCCATTTTACCATAGTGCCGTGTAGTATCCCATTATGACTGGAGCTCAGTTTATTATTTATTTATCCATTCTACTGCGGGTGGGTTGTTTCCAGGTGTTTGCTATTAAGAATAGTGCTGTTAAGAATATTCTTGAGGTGCCCGGCTGGCTCAGTCAGAAGAGCATGTGACTCTTGATCTCAGGGTCATGGGTTGGAACCCCACACTGGGTGTAGAGATTACTAAAAAATAATGCATAAACCTTAGAAAAAGAGGATATTCTTGTGCAGGCAGCAGTACTTAAAGTAAAACTAAACAGATTCCCCCAGTGATTCTAATAAGCAGCTGATCTCTTGACTGCCTTCTCTACAACTCCCCCTCCTCCCTTATTTCTCATATAATATGGCCAAGGCTATTGATTCTTTTGTGTGAATGTAATTTTAGTACCCTAAGCCATGAAGCTGTGTGTTTCCATTCATTACAGTATGTTCTCCGGGCTCTTTTCAATTTACGTTCACCAACTCCCCCTTTCATCAAGACACCGGCTCTTGTGCACGCTAAAAAGGGATGAGATTTGGCCTCACATCAATAGCGTGGAGGAATAATAGATACAGTGGAGATGCAGCCAAGGCTAAATTTGGCAGCTGATCGTTAAGGCTCCTGGAAAGAGGCTTCAAAGAAGGGGAATTGTTTCCCTTTGTGTATATCAAACAAAAATCAACAGTGAACCCTGAGAATATTTCAGATTCTAATATTTTTAAAAATCCATTTATTTGAAGTAGACCAGCAACCCTCATCTGAAAGAGAACTGAAATCTCTCAGTCTGATGACTTGATCTGGAAAGATTAGAGAAGGTTTTCCCCTTGGCTTCTTCCAATACCTGGTGTTCAGCAGGTGTGTTCTTGCTACATTATTCTATGCTGAGTGGCTGTGGTGTGTGGGGAGGGAGGGGTGTGTGTTTGAATCTATTGAGATGTTAGTTCTTTTGATTTAAGTCAAGGGAGCTGAATGACCGAGAGCTCCAGGATGATATTGTTGATGAGTGAGATGGCTGCTCAGTATTAAAAGAAAGGTTCCTAGTTTCAGCAGGCACTGAAAGGCATTTCACATAAACCTCCCAAGGTATGCAGAGAGGAGGCAAAGACTACATAATGAAGAATGTATGCTCCCACACATAAATATTCTAGTTCCTAGTTTTCCTACCTCTCTATCGCCATCCATTTTCTGTAAATTTTTTGTTATAAAATTTCTTTCTTAAGATAGAAAAGATGGAATATATAGATAAGAAAAAAGAAAAAAATTAAATCCATTTATAATCCCAATTGGCATTATTAATACTGAATGTTTTTCTAACCCGCATGTTGCTGTGTATATGTAGGTACATAAATTTTAAGGACTGCTGTTATTCTGTAAATTCTTCTGTCATCTTTTTTCATTTAAATGTTTATCACGAACATATATGACAAAAAATGTACTCCTATAACACATTTTGGTTGGCTATATACTCCCCTATTATGTGGAAATTTATTGCTCTCAGTTTTTTTAACCAACCCCCTCCACCCACTGGATTTCTAAACTTGTTTCCAATATTTTGTTTCCTCAAATAGTGATGTATAACATTCCTTTAATGGAATCTTTTTGTCTCCCCTAATTATTTATCTAGGAATAAGTTCTCATAATTGGATGGAAGTTATAGACATTTTAAAGTTATGGACATTGAGGGCCAGGTGCCCCCACTCCAGAATAATGGTATTATTTTCCACTCCCACAAACAGTGCCTCATTCTGCTTTTAAAAAATGTACAACCTTTCATGTAATAACTCCTACCTAGAGTTAGAGGGTGTCGAAACATGTCCTGAAATTATTAGCTGGAATCTAGGCATTGATGTCAGCCAGAAACCGCCAACAAAATATGAGATTTTAAAGAGTCTGTTTTCTTTTCACCAACACTTTTGTATTTATGACCCAGTTTTACTAAGAAGAAATCTTTGGAGCGGGTGGGGGAGACAGTTTTCTTCATTTGTCTGAATCAGAGCGTAACCTAATCCTAACTGGCATATTATAGTCTCCTAAATGATTAAATGCAATTGCTTCATTGTCATCATATGTGAAGGCTTCCCAGCAAGGGGTCTCTCTGGAACCAGAAGATGACCCAGTGACATCTTTAGAGAATGCTTTCAATGAACAAGTTACTACAGGGCACTGCAGAGACTTTTCTTCATTAGGAAGGATTATTAAGTATATCTAGTCTTCAGACTTGTTATTAGCTTTCTCAAATGAGCACTTAGAACTCTGACATCTCTCTGAAGACTTAACCTGTATTTTAATTATTAATTCTTGACAAAGCTTCCTGATCCAGCCTTTAGCTGAGGTTCACACGCTGACCCTCCAAAATCAATGCGTGGTGTCTCCTGCTGTTTCAATTTTTTGAACTTAAAAAATATATTTTTAAGTATAACGTACATAAAGAAATGTAAACAGATCCCAGCCATACAGTTTGATGAATCTGTGGAAACTGAACATACCTATGTAACCAGCACCTAGTTCAAGAGGTCAGTACCACCAAGCACCCCACTTCTGGTCACCACCCCATGGTACCCTCTGTGTCTTGGGGATGCTCCAAATTGTATATGCCCTGGGGAAGTCATTCATTTATAGAATTTGATTTTTCACTGAACCCTTAACTTTGAAAGAGCTAGCTGCAATGAGTCTTGATCAAGCTATCCCCCTTGTAACTAAAAATATGTAGAATCTGCCTTTCCAAGTAAAGATTATAACATTAAATTCGTGCCATGAATGTACATCAATATGTATACATTTATGACTTGCAGGTATACAAATACATGCACCACATGCTTACAAACAAATTGGGAACTTATTTCTTCTTTTAATGAATGGAAAGCTGAATTATACTATATTGATCCAAACTTAAAATATCTTAACTACAACTGATTGTCACAGAATATTTCAAGTGATATTCTTCCAAACAATTTCTTAAAATTGCTCATTTCAGTTACTAAAATATTGCCTCTGAACACTCAAAATTTAAAAATCAAGAATTTTTCATCTTTTGTTTGAAATATGTATCTGTCCTAGGTGTCCACAGCTGTCTCTCCATAGGGTTCAATTTCTTTGTCTTGATATTCAGCTAGATTATCATTTAGAGTCCTATGGGTTTTTTTTCAGTTGAGAGCCTGAGTCAGATAAAAACAAGTTTAGCAGCCTCACAAAGCTTTATAAATATATAATTCTGAAGAATAATGTATACATCATCAAAAATCATTTATTAGTTTTGGCTAATATCTGTACTCTTATTAGAATTAACAATCAAGGGTTATACTTATGTACTCATTAGTTTTTAAAAAGCCAAATATCTCTCCCATTATAGAATTCAACTTGGAGGATATTATTCACCCATTAAAAGCAATGAAGCATGAGTACATGCTGAAACATGGGTGAACTTGAAAGCAGACAGACATGAAAGACTGCATACTGTATGATTTCATTTATAAAAATGTCCAGAACAGGCAAATTCATAAAGACAGGAAGTGAATTAGTGGTTCCAGAGGGGGAGGGGAGAACAGAATAGCTGCTAATGGGCACAATGTTTCTTTCTGGGTTAATGAGAATGTTCTAGAATTAGATAGTGGACATGGTTGTATAGATTTGTGAGCAAAACAAAAACCCTGGAATCGTGTACTTCAAAAGGTGAGTTTTATGACAGGTGACTTTTATCTCAATTTTTTTTTAAAAGGTAATAGATTTTCGTCATAGAAAATTTGGAAACTAAAGGAAAGTAGAAAAGTGACAAGTTACAGCCCCATTAACAGTCACTGGTAGCTGTCAAGTGTACTCCCTTCCAATTTACCTTCCATATATTGCTGTTGCAGGAAGAACAGCTTCCCTTTTGATGATGGAGACACAATTATTGAATGTTAATTATTCACATATTGATACCCACCCATTCTGCCCCTCCCCCCGAAAATAAAAAAGGGTGGGTCCAAGGAAGATCCATTTAAATCCAAGGAAGATCCAGGGGAATAATGATGGAGATACAAGTGAGAGGAGCAGAGAGCAATGGCCCACCCTGTCTGAGGTGATGATGGAGAGGCATCTGAGGGGAAAGTAGCTAGGGGTCCCGAGAGGCAGAAAGACCTGACCAGTTGCCAGGAGAGGTGCGACTCCTCAAAGACACATTCCCGAAGAAACTTACTAGGAGTTTTGCTGCAACGTGGCTGATAGGTCATGTTAACCACACCCCTCTTCTTAAATACTCATGTTGTTACCCAGCTTTCCAAAACTCACATTTGTGCTTCTTTTAGCCGTGTCACCATGTTAAGATGGTACTTAGCGTGGCCCAAGATCAGATAGTTGTCATAGATTTGGATGGTTTTCATTTTTTTCTTATTCTTAATAAAGATGTGATAAATATATTTGGGTTTTTTTTAAAAGATTTTATTTATTTATTAGAGAATGAGCAGGAAGGAGAGGCAAAGGGAGAATCAGACTCCCCACTGAGCAGGGAGTCCCACTCAGGACTCGATCCCTGGATGCTGGGATCATGACCTGAGCCAAGGCAGATGCTTAACCGACTGAGGTACCCAGGTGTCGCTAATATATTTGCCTTTAAAACATTTTCTGTTTATGAAGTCATTTTTTTAGATGGATGTATCAGGAAGTATTTTTTAAATTGCTGACAGGTTCAGGTTTTAGTTGTTGCTGTCGATAAAACCTTCCCTTTTAACTTTTTCATTTACTTTTTGTTGTTAGGAAGTTTGGTTGATACCACCTATGCTTTGGGGGATTTTTGTCCTTATGGTGGGTTAGTCAACTATAAATGTGCCAAGAACACTTGAAAAGAAAGTACACTCTCTTATCATAATAAGTTTTCTTTTTTGATGTAAGATATCTATTCATTTATCACTACTTTTTATGATATTCAAGCCCTCCATGTGTTGTTTTTCATTTTTGCTTTCTTAATCTGATGTTGATTCTGATTCTTTATCTCACACATGTCACTTATTTTCATGAGTTCCTCCTTCTAGACCTTTTCTTCATTTTTATTGTACGCCTTTTGGTTTGTGAAGATTCATTATTACTGGTATGCTTTTACTATGAATTGCCTTTTTTTTTTTTTACTGTCTAGATTCTCTTATACAGATAATTTTTGTATACCACATTGAAACCAAAATCAAAGTAACAATGAGGCGACTTTTATATTTTCAGTTGGTTTTGGTTTCGGTTTTCATAGTCCTTTTTTTCTTCTTCTTTTTTTTTCTTTAGCATGTTGTGTTAGTCACCATAAAGTACATCATTAGTTTTTGATGTAGTGTTCCATGATTCATTGTTTGTGTATAACACCCAGTGCTCCATGCAACACATGCCCTCCTTGATACCCATCACCACGCTCACCCATTCCCTCCACCCCCCACCCCTCTGAAACCCTCAGTTTAATTCCTAGTCCATAGCCTCTCATGGTTCATCCCCCACTCTGATTTCTCTGCCTTCATTTTTCCCTTCCTTCTTGTAATGTCTTCCTTGCTATTCCTTATGTTCCACAAGTAAGGGAAACCATATAATTGACGTTCTCTGTTTGACTTATTTCACTCAGGATAATCTCCTCCAGTCCCATCCATGTTGATGTAAAAGTTGGGTATTCATCCTTTCAGATGGCTGAGTAATATTCCATTGTATATATAGACCATATTATCTTTATCCATTTGTCTTTTGAAGGACATCCTGGCTCTTTCCACAGTTTGGAGACTGTGGCCATTGCTGCTATGAACATTGGGGTACAGATGGCCCTTCTTTTCACTACGTCTGTATCTTTGAGGTAAATACCCAGTAGTGCAATTGCTGGGTCATAGGGTAGGTAGTTCTATTTTTAATTTTTTTAAGAAACTCCACACTGTTTTCCAAAGTGGCTGCACCAAATTGCATTCCCACCAGGAGTCCACAGTCCTTTTACACTGAATTGCTTTTTTTAAATTTGAATTACCTCTGGGTGTTTTGTCAAATATCTTTGAGCAGTTAAATTCCTTAAGAAATCTTGAGTTTTCGCTCCCTGAGTCTCTGAGTATCTAAAAATAGTTTTATGTTCCCTTTACATAAATAACAATTTGACCAGATTCAGAAACTTGTGATTAGATCTTTTCTCTGTGAAGGCTCTCTTTGTGTTTTTCTACTGTCTTAAAATAGTATATTGGTGAAGTGTGTGGTCATCCGTATTATTACTTCTTTATAGAACTGTCTTTGACCACTAGTTTTAGAAGATGTTTTTCTAGGGTATTTGTAGGATTATTATACAGTTTTTCTGGCATCATTATTTAAATGTTTTACTGAAAAATGTATAGATGTAGAGCCTCCTTTTCTTTTCTCCTTTCCCCCGCCCCATCCTCCTTTTTGTATTGGGAAAATTTTGTTCTATAAAATCACACTTTATTCGTTGAGTTCTTCCAGAAGCCATGTAGCATCCCGGGGACTGTTTATCCACTGTCAGCCTCTTTATCATCTTCTGCAACAGCATTTTCACATGGCCTTCCTCCTGGGCTCAGAGCTTCTCGTGTTTTGCCTGTCCCTTACTAATCCACTCTACTACATCATCAAGGCTATTTACCATTGTCACTATGGTTTTTAATTTGGCTGTCTTGTGCTTCATTTATACGTGGTCTTTACTTGTCTTCTTGTCCCCCGATAGCCTCCTCTGCTATTAGTTTACACACCTGCATTATTTTGTTTTGCATGATCAACTACATGGTTCAGATATTTTTTTTAAATTTTTTTCTTCTGCTGTTCCTTACAGCATGTCTACTTCTATAGAAGACCTTTCGTCTATGTCTTTGGCTAACTAACTGCTTGTCCTTTTCTGCGTGTCAGGGTCTTTAATAGACCATATGTTGAATGGTCTCTGTTAACTTCGTCCATGTAGAAGAAGAGTCCTGGTGGCCAAGGATTGAAGTATATTCAGTGCTTGGATAACCAGGGCTCTGTTGGAGACCAAGGTAGGGCTCTGTAGGGAACCCACCCAGTTCCAGAGTGGACAGGCCAAGCTATTCAGTATTGTACGGGTCGACATAAGAAGAGTAGTGAGGGAGATCACCACTGAAGATATACCAGTGGTCAGTCTTAGAGGTTGTACCACAACCCCCCTCATCCCTCTCCCCTTAACAAGATCCATCACTTCTGTTGCACTGTCGGAATTGTAGCTGCCTGGGTGGGCAGGCTGGGGGAAGAGAAACAAAATGAAATGAGTCTTTTCCATGCTTAGTGCTATCTACCTGGCTCATCCTCAGCAAGGGCCAATCTCGGGGACTGCTCCTTTCCCAGGAGAGCATGCACGGTTCCTTGTGGCCTTCCATGATTTTCCATGGCTCCACAGCCTGCTCTTCCATCTAGGTCCCAAGTCAAGTTAGCTCATTACTCCAGACCACAGGTGTCTGTGGTGAAGAGCGTCCTGCCTACCTCCCAGCCCAGACCTTTTCCCTGTGGTAATGGGCAGTCTGCTGGTCTTCAGTGACTTGGCACAAAGGCAGTGAATGTGGCAGAAATCCTTCCAACTTCTGATATACGGTTACTCCTTATCCTAACTCTGGTACTATTGTGGACTCTGTCAGTGGAGAATAAAGTTAATTTCAGTGAGGCCATGTAGCGGGAGATCCAAAGCACGTATTCTTCCAATAGTGTCCTGCCTTCAAGTCCAGCTAATTGCCTCTTGTGAGGTCTTCTAGCAGAGATTGAATTTCCTCATTCAAGATTCACTTTCAGATCAATGATAAACATCCTTCTCCATAGGGAGTGGATACAGGTGCCTCCATTCTCCTCCTCCTTTCTCAGCTGACCTCACTCAAAAAGTTAGAAATCCCTTGAATGAAGATGTTAAAGTCCAAAAGTTGATGGGAATTTTTTGAGACCCTTATATATAAGTATTATTAAGATTCATAAATTGGCTCTAGGTACTAGAACACAATAAATGGTCACGTTCCTTTTTTTTCCCCCTAAATGAATTTCAGCCCTAAGCTCCTGCCTGCCTATATTGAGGCTCCATTTTCCCCCCTGCCTTATTTGGTGGAGGGCCCTGGGCCTTGGTCCCTGATGTTCCCATGGTTACTGATGCTCTTCCTGATGGGAAGCCATGGCTGGTGTGATGCCATCTGTCAAATGCCGCTTTCATGATGGGCCACACAGATGTCCCTCAAGGTGTTCCTCTCACTGACTGCGGACTTAGCCACATGCTGCTGCTCTCGAGGCCACGGGCTTAGTGATCAGTCACCAGAGCTAGCTGAGTGCAAGTTCACTGCCAGATCCAGGTAGAAGGTTTCCCGAGGAAGGTGGAACAGCAATACTTTTAGATTCTATTGAGCAAATATGAATTGAAAGCCACGTATGGCCAAGGCATTAGAAAGACTTGAGGATTTAAAGATGAATAGCAGTCTCTGTTGTCAAAAATGCACAATCTTAGTGAGATGGAAGCAAGTACATACGTGTCAGTATAACAGTCAATATTACAAATCAGAATTTGGCAAATACCCTAGGAGACCATATAAAGGAAGAATGCTTTAAGTGCATCTTTTTTCCAAAACGAAACTTGTGTTTGTCTACTTTGCTTCATCTCTGCTGGTTCCTGGTCCAACCATTCCCCCTGAAGGACCTGGGAGCATCCTAACTGGTCCTTCTGCTGTTGCTCCCCACACAGCGATCTCGGTGGTGTCAGTGATGCTTCTCAGAAGCACATCAGACCCTGTGACTCCTCTGTCCGCAACCTTTCAGTTACTTCTCATTGCATTTAGAATAAAACCCACGTTCCCTACGGTGGCCTGGAAGGCCATGTGTGATGTGGCTCCTGCCTCCTCCCCAACCTCCCCTCTCCTGTTCCCCTGCCCCAGCTCTTGCAGGCCTGCCTCTCTGCCAGCTCATGACGGGGCCTTGCTCATTCTTCAGGTAGCAAGAAGGTAGGGCCTCCTCAAAGAGGCCTCCCTTGTCTTTCCTGCAGCCCTCCCACCCATTATTTTCTCTCATAACACCCTTTCGTTTTTCTTCAAGGAATTTAAGTCAAGTTTACGATTACATCTACCTGTTTCTCCCACCTGACTGCGAGGGTCCATGACATGAGAGCAAGAACCACACCCAGCTTGCTTACCACTGTATACCTGTACCATAGGCCTGGCACTCTCTAAGTGCACAGTGCTATTCTCTCTTGAACTAATTAAGACTGCCTGAGTCCTAAAGGTGCAGCACAATTTCAGTGGTGGATCAGGGGCATGAGAAAGGACATCTGAGCAGAGTGGCAAGAACAGAGTCACCGAAGGAGAGGTTACCTGGCATATTTATAGACAGAAATCACCCAGTATATCTAGAACATAACACACAGTTTACTTATGGTGGTTTTGAAACCTATCCTGAATTTTTTGTGCATCTTTTAAGCTACATGTTTTATCCGTCCTTTATTTTTCAACTGGGGCAGCATTTATTAAGGGCAGTGGATAGATAGCAAGTTTATTTCTAATCCTGGCTCACCTCCCCCACTGACATTGAGTTTAAAAAAAGAGAGAAAGGGTGTGATCTTGTGTCGGTCTCCATTATCACAGGATGCTGGTGAGATTAACGAGTGGATGTTTAAAAAAGTACCTCTGCATTATCTGTAATCCTGGATTTATATGCACTGTCCTTTCTGTTACTTAAACTCTTTTTCTTTCTGTTTTAATCAAAACTTTCAGTTGAAAGTTGAATCAAAAAATACTGTTGATTTGAGCGATGAAAGGTAACTTTATCCTGGAGATGTATTTCTGTAAACTTTGATTTAGGGAAGCGCAGCCCAACCCTGACTGTCTCTTTCCCAGATCTGGACCCACTCTCCATTCCAGCTGAGATGTTTATATTATGCACAGAGCAGCTCCTGCCTGCCTAGGACTGGTGATTAAGAGCTCAGGATAATGAAATCTGCAGTCGGAACTTGGCTGTGGGCTATGGTTATTATGCAACTCTTAACATTTCTCCTTTGTTTCTGTCAATAATACAAAATTCCCAGTTTTTCTTTGTCAGCTCACTCTTCAAATACACCACAATGTGTTCCACCAGTATTATTTAATGACCAAGTTAAATTATTTCTTAAAGTTCAGATTACTTGCTTTACTAAAGGTCAAGAAAATTTAGTGGCCATGCGACGCCCCATTCAAACCCTCTAGGAACAACTGAATGAACTGAAAGTACAGAGGCCGCTCTGTGGGCCTTAGAGTTTTGTCTCTAAGCAGACTGCTCACCATGCTTTGATTCAAATAGCAAAAGTAACAAGAAACACAACACAGGTGATGGTAAGAGATGGTGTGTTCCAATGGGGGGATGATTTGGAGCAATTAGAAGATGCCTAGTAAGATGTTGTGGACAAATGATAAGCCTTCCCTGCCCACCCTCCCTAATATCTGAATTTCTCATAGTAGGAGAGACTCACACAACTGAGCTAGACTCAAACAGTGGCTCTGTACTAAAGTGCACCTAACCAGGGGAAACCAGAGTATCTTGAACTTTATCAGCCACAGTGCCTTGGAATTATTGAATTATGGAGAGAGGACTGTGATGGTCATCTATCCATAGTGTGATTGATCCATCGTGAATGTGCCTGACACTCCCTAAGAGCCTGGGTTTTAAAAGAGGAACAGGACATCAGGAAGGCCGTCATCTCAAGCCTGAAGGTGGGAACAGAGGATCACCCTGGGAAGAGAAATGATTTGAAAAGGAGACCAGGGCAGCTGAACTCACATTTGGCTGTGTCACTCTTTGGCTTATGGTTGTCCCTAGAAGAGAGTCACAAGTAAATTGGGGGACCTGTGGACTCGAATGAATAGACAAAGAAAATTTACTGAAATAGGGCATGGTATATGCTTATATTCCAAGCACTTTGGCACATGGTAGTACCCCAGAAACACATGATGATTCATTAAGGGCATGAGATGGGCACTTTGAAGGTGTAGCCACAGGAAAAATACAAAGTTCACAAACCACCCTTCTATGGTTTGCTAATATAGGAAAAATTGAGTGTATATGTGTCTTTGTGATTGGGATTGATTCTCCTAGAACCATTTATGATACAAAGGAGGAAGTAAATCAGTCTATGTAGAGGCAGGGCGATTAGGAAAACATTTTAGAGGAGGTCATATCTGACTGAATAAGGTTTTAAGGAATGAACAGAATTTGCCAGGCAGACAAGAAATGGTAGAGGGTTGGCTGTGGAATAATATGTGTAAAGGCACTGAGGTGGCAAACAACATTTAGAATTTAGAAGGCCATTTTGTGTGGCAGAAGCATACTGTCACTGTTGTAAAAAAATTACTGAAAATTTGGGGCACCTGAGTAGCTCAGTCAGTTAGGCATCTAAGTCTTGGTTTTGGCTCAGGTCATGATCTCAGGGTCATGAGATGGAGCCCTGCACTCAGCATGGATCTACTTGGGATTCTTTCCCTCTTCCTCTCCCTCCCCCTCTGCCCCTCCCCCTGCTTGCAAACACATGTGCCCATGCTTGCAAGTGCTCTCTCTCTCTCTCTGTTAAATAAATAAATACATACATACATAGAATCGTTTTTAAAAATTACCAAAAACTTGGTAGCTTAAAACAAACCAAATTTATTGTCTTACAGTTCTGGAGGTTAAAAGTCTGAAATGGGTTTCATTGGGCTAAAATGAAGATGTTGGTAGGCTGTGTTCCTTCTAGTGGCTCCAGGAGAAAATATGTCTTCTATCCTTGTCCAGTTTCTAGAGGTAACTTGCATTTCTTGGTTTATGGCCCTTACTTCCTTCTTCCACATGAAAGAACCTGAGTGAGTGCACTGGACCTACCCAGACGACCCAGAATGACCTCTTTGGGCCAAAGTCAGCTGATTAGCAGCTTAATACCATCTGCTACCTCAGCACCCCCATGCCATGTAACAGAACACATTCACAGATCCCGGAGATGAGGACATGAACATCTTTGAGGGACATTATTCTGCCTACCACATGTGCAATAAAGATGTGGAGGGTGATGGGGAAGAGAAGGTTGGCATGATCCACCAGCCCTCGGAAAGATCATCCACCCACAAGGGACCTATCATCTGATACTTTTTTTTTTTAAATAAGAGAAGGTGTCAAGGTCCTGGTCATTTTTCTAAGGCGTAATGGGTGTGTTTCAGTTAATTACAAATATATAACAAATCACCACAAACCTCAGTGGTTTATGGTTTAATACAATAATTTGTCCTTTCTCATGAATCTGTAGGTTGGCTGGTGATTTCCTAACTGGGTTCACTCATGAAGCTTCCTTCAGCTGGAGAGTTGGCCAGGCCGGAGGGTGCAAGGAGCACACTCTGGCATGTGGTAAAACCATAGGCAGGGCTTCCTCGATTACTCTCGCTGTGAATTCCATTCCTTCGCTAGGCCTGGCCAGCTTCTTTACACGACAACCTCAGGACAGCATTCCTGCAGCATGAGGGCGGACCTGCAGGGCTTCTGGAAGCCTTGACTCTGGGACCCACACAGCGTCACCACCACATTCTCCTGGACTGGGCCACACAGTCACAAGGCTAACTCAAATTCAAGATGGTTGGAAATCAATTCCATCTCCTGATGAGAGTTGCCATCATGACCACATTTCCCCTAGCACAGGCTGTGAAGAGAGGAGTTTTTACTCTAGGAGTAGGATTTTGAAACTCAAGATTTCAGGGGTAAAATGTTTCCGGCTGACAATGCCCAGCACATGACCAAAAGTATGAAGGGCTCCAGGAAAGTGCAGGGAAGGTCACTGGTGCTGAAGAGGTGGAGGGACTGTGGGGCTAGAGTGTGGGACACATCACCTTGTGGACACAGAAAGAAGGCTGAGTTGGTGGTAAATGTGGAGGAGGGACATGACATCCAGAAGGTGATAGTAATAATGGTGTGGGCACCTGGGGTGACTGGGCAGCCCGGAGGTCATGACCACAGTCTCTAAGCAGTCTGGGGACGGTAGGCATCAGCACCCAGGGGCTGGCATCCTCACTGAGTCCTCTCTCCCCAGCCCCAAGACTGTCCTGTTCACTTGCCATCTTAAATAAACATCCCTCTCTGACACCCAGAACGTGCAGATACACTCTTCAGCACCTCATGGTCAGCGTCCATGTCCAGGACTCAGTGAAAATATGAAACAAAGTTCAAGTCCATTTTGAGTAAGATACAAAGCTTCTATAGAAACAGGTTACCAGCGTCAGTCCTTTCTAGCTGTTCTTTTCTTTTTTTATTTTATACTTTCTTTGTTTCTTCAGATATCTAAGGGCAAAAGAGTGTCTTCCCTGATCAGCAGGAGTCATGGTGGTGAAATTTATTAACAGAGTTAAGGGAATAATATTTATTGCTCTCATTCTATGTAAATAAAAATCAGAAACCAGATAGTCATTAACCAGATGGTCCTAAGAGCTCATTCAACCATAAGAGTGCTACATAGGAATAAATTAGAGCCCATAACAAGTAAAGAAGGATAAAAATTTTGTATTTTTATCATTATCACAATTTAACATTTGTTTATGTGTAACAGATAAACAATCGGCTTATAATACACATGTAGATGTATTTTCAGATTACCGCTAAATAAAATTTATACCCAAAAGAAAAGATTCTCGGTATTTGGAAATCCAGAAAACCCTTCCTGGAAATTCCATGTCTCGAGTGAGTGATCTGGGCTACGAGTGTAGAATTCTGCCCTGCCTTTTATCTCCCTTACTTGTTGTCCCCTTAAAGTCTTTGTTAAATGTTCTCCCCTTTGTGCGAGGCCCAAGACCTTTGGCAGTTACTTCAGTTTTGAGCAGATTGCTCGAGATTAGAAGACTCACGGATGTTATTCTCACCTTTGACACAGAAATTCTTCTTAGGACTGTGCATGAGATGTGTCTATAAATAGTAATGATATTTTTGTAATCATAGCCTTAATATAAAACCAGGAGGGCTTTTATCCTCTTCAGAGTAGTCTTCTGTGAACACTACACAGTTATTCCCCCAACTCTGTCATGATTGAAATTATTTGGGGGGGTTCCTTTTTTGGTGACTGCTCTCAAAGCTAGTTTGCAAGCCAACAAGAAAACCAACCGTGTATTCTTTGTGTCTGTTTCAGTTTTGGCTTAATCCAAACATGCCCCCAAATTTTAAGGATTGGCTCTCTATGACTTTATATCTGCCTAAAAGAATAAAATTGACTTTCAAAGAGAAAGGTTTTCCACCACTTAGCACAGTCAAAATAGTATACCTCAGGTTCCAGAGTTGTGGGGCTCTGAACGGATCCTGCTTTTCTGGACACGGGGTGCCCATTGGTAGTGTCACCACAGAAACATATCAAGTTTCTTTTTTCTTTTTTAAGATTTTATTTATTTATTTGACAGAGAGAGATCACAAGTAGGCAGAGAGGCAGGCAGAGAGAGGGGGAAGCAGGCTCCCTGCCGAGCAGA
The DNA here is from genome assembly GCA_003697995.1 of Taxidea taxus jeffersonii. NCBI lineage: Eukaryota > Metazoa > Chordata > Mammalia > Carnivora > Mustelidae > Taxidea > Taxidea taxus. Next base: position 83,315 of record RCUC01166212.1, read on the forward strand.
GAGCCCGATGCCGGGCTCGATCCCAGGACGCTGGGATCATGACCCGAGCCAAAGGCAGAGGCTTTAACCCACTGAGCCACCCAGGTGTCCCACATATCAAGTTTCTTATCAATAAATACTGTTACCATTTTTTATTCTTGAATCTGGAAATACTCCAGAAAAATATTTTTAACCTGCCTTTCCAACTGTGTTATCGTTTAGCTAATTACTCCAACTCCCATCCAGAACTTTTTCTGCCTTCTTTATGTAACATCAGATACACTCCAGCTTATACCTATGCTCTTTGTTTTTCGATGAATTACTCCTCAATTACCCTACTAAAATGTATCCTTTGTATAGATCTTTGTGGTTATTAGGTTCTTGATTTTGCATCTAACTCTGGTCTTCCACCTGGCTCAGTTCAGAGTGTTCATCTTCATCATCACGATTAGAATCTCTGGGGTCCTCAGTGAGTCAGCTCCGTCAGTTCCCCTACCCCTCACTGCTTGAGGAGACTGGTGCTAGAATTCCCATTTAACAGATGGGGAAGCTGAAGCCAAAAGCACAAGTGGCAAATGGCTAGAAAACGGGAGACTAGGATTCATGCTCACATCCCTTCAAAGGCACGGATTTTCTCAAGCACTCTGACATTTGGGGCCTGATTATTCTTTGTGGTGGGGACTGTCCCTTGTTTCAGAGCATCTCTGGCCTCCACCCACTAGAAGCCAGTAGCACTCCCCGACCCCATTGTGACAACCAAAAATATCTCCAGACTTTGTTAAATGTTCTTCAGCAAATACTTAAGGACCGCTGGTCTAATCCCAAAGTCAGGCTTATGCTGCATTATACCATGAAATCGTGAACTAATGAAACCATAGACTAGATTTTAAAGAGATCAGTTTGAGGAGTCACCACACATGGGTAATCATCAGAATTGAATTGGAGCTTTTCTTAAGCCTCTTTCTCCACCCAAGGCCTTCAGAATCTGCATTTGCCAGGTGGGGAACAGGTATTTTAAGCCTCTCTGTGGCATTCAAACCATACACCAGATCCTAACCTCACCACACATCTGTTCTTTGAATCACTCCACTCAATTCTCACCGAATAGTCTCCAACCTCAGGTTTAACACCTCCTATGGTGGTGTTACAGGAGACAGTCTCACATCCAGATGGTCCTAACTGGGAAAAAGTTTTCATTCTATTTAATAACCTTCTTTCTGTCTCTCCCTCTACACTCTTTATCTCATATTAACCAAATCATCCATTTTCTCCAATCAGATGATTTAAACACTTACTGTGTCCCAGGTATGTATTAAGCCCTACTCTGAACAGTTTCTTGACCATAGTGGCCATTAAAACCACTATCAACTTGTTAAAAGTGACCAGCTAGGGGTATCTAGGCAGCTCATTCGGTTAAGCATCTGACTATTGATTTTGGCTCAGATCATGATCTCAGGGTCTTGTGATCAAGTCCTGCATTGGGTTCCACACTCAGCAGGGAGTCTGCTTCTCTCTCTCTCTCCCCCTCCCTCTCTATCTGCCCCTCTCCTGTTCACACACACTTTCTCGTTCTAAAATAATAAATCTTTTTTTTAAGTGACTATCTAACCAGTTTTCTCCGTTTAACAATAGACTTCCTCAAAAGGGCGATTATAATTCATTAAAATCTTAAAATGATACATGGTTGGTCACCCATCCAGCTTGCTGCCGGGAAGCAGTCTGCTCTGTATTTTATGGAGGTTCCTGCCCCCGGGAGGGCGGGGGATGGGGGTGGAGACCTGGCAGCAGTTTTCTCTCTTCCTTTTGACCCCTCACTCAGCAACCCTCTTAAAAAGTTTTTGATGGTTTCCGGAACATTCCAAACTAGTTCCTCATCCTGGCAAAATCATTCTTTACCATATGCTCCAGATTTCTTGGTGAAAACCGAATTTAAAAATCTGTTGCTTTATGGTGCCCCTCTTGCGAATACCGTTTTTATGAATTTGATTAATTAAAATATGTGAATGAATATAAGTTAATTTTACAAATGTATCAAAATTCAGTCTTACAGTTTACCCTCCTTTAAAGCCAAGGAATCCTTTCTGCTTGCCCTTTGGGTCCACCTCGAAGTCACTGTGATAGTGGAGAACCTCTAGGAAACTGCCTTTCAGTGGGGGAATTGGGGTTGGTGGAAGATTGTGATGACATAGATGCTAATATTGCCGAACAGCTCACACCCCGATGTCTAGGGTTAAAGCTGCAGGTGACCAGTCTCTTTCATAGGTCCACATGAGTAGCTAGTAAGCTGTGAATGTGTGCCAGCGATCCTGACTTGCCTGGTTGGATTTTCAGTAGGCAGGTTGTGTTTAGAGAAAACCAAGGAGAAAATAACATGTTAACGGGAATAAACCGTTTGGGGTCAAAATAACAATCCGGCCGATGTTTTTGTACTCGTGTGAGACATAAACAGAAAACTGGAGTTTGAGTTAGGTTTCGTGTGAACTTCCGAACTTCGTGCTTATGCTTGGGCACCTCCGGAGAAGTGGCCAGCTGGGCCCCTTTCGTCTCTGACTGCCCCGTCCCTCTCTCCTTACAGAGTTTTATAAATGGACACTGACATGGACTACGAAAGGCCCAATGTCGAAACCATCAAGTGTGTGGTCGTGGGAGACAATGCCGTGGGGAAGACGCGCTTGATCTGTGCCCGAGCGTGTAACACGACCCTCACACAGTATCAGCTGCTGGCCACCCACGTGCCTACCGTGTGGGCCATCGACCAGTACCGAGTGTGCCAGGAGGTAAGGTGTGCAGAGCTTCTCTAGGCTCCTCAGGGCGCGTCCCTGCTACCGCCAGGCTGACTCTACAAGGGGGTCGGGGTAATTAGTGCATGCAAAATCAAGCTAATGTTCTTGGTGCCACCAAGAGAAAACAAAAGCAGAATGTGCCGTTGAGAGTCTGGCTACCATATCCTGAATGAGGAGGGAAGTCTGAGTTGTGCAATTCCCAGAGGAGAATTTGGACTTGGCTCAAGTCCTGTTGGACAGGACAAGAAGATGCAGGTGGGACAAGTGGGTGCTGACTTGGTCATCCTTCTCCTGAGGAGCCTCAGAAGGACGCTAAGCAGGAATGCACTCTCTCTCCTCCAGGTCCTGGAGCGGTCCCGGGATGTTGTGGATGAAGTGAGCGTTTCTCTCAGGCTTTGGGATACTTTCGGCGATCACCACAAGGACAGGCGTTTTGCATATGGCAGGTAAACCGAGGCCAGTGCCATTTGCTGTTGAGCTTGAGCACAATTTCCTTTCCGAAACCTGCAGCTGCTTCTAGATCAACAAAAGCCACAACACATGGCCTTGAAATGTGTTGGGTTCTGTACTGTGTTTAAGGAAAAAGGGGGAAAAAAATGGTATTGTCTTCTGATGTTAAGAAAAGCAGTCTGCCTTGACACTAGGTCCCTCCCAGGACATCCCTCATTGAAAACAACCAGTATTTGCTAAACTAGGACAATTTCTAGAGGATTCTGGTGTGCTCTGGCCCTGGGCTGCTTTGATTGCTGTTTTCCTGAGTGGTACATTATTTACCTTTTGCTAGAATGTTTTAAGTTATTTTAGCATTTGGCCACCCCACTTCAGGTCTCTTTGCTCTTTTCATAACCATATTAGCAGAGTCTGGTGTTATTTGCTTTGGGCTTTGTTATCCGAAAAGTCTATTATTTTTATTTGAAGGTCATTTTTTTAAAAAGGAAGAAAAACACCTCTGAAATCCTTCACAAGGCACATTTCCAAAATGAACTGAGGCACTGATGTCTAATTTTACATTAAAAATCAAGGAAACATCCAGTGAAATCCGGGCAGTGAGTCTAGGACACTGATATGACAAGGAACATGGTTGAAGTGCCTGAAGTATTTAGGATTTTCTTCTTGTCACCCTAACTTAAGGTCTCTGGGTGAATGTGTTGTAAGTTATCAAAATCTAGATAGGGACATTTACTTACTCCTTAATTGTAAATTAACACATTTGATCTTAAGGTTAGAATTTAGGTGTCACGGATCCCTTGTGCCTTGTTAACATCGAATGTCATGTGACCTCATAGGCCTGGATTAGATACTCAAGGCCATGAGCTCCTCCTTGGTATAGAGATAGGCATTTCTAAAATTACCTCTCTTTCTTCAAGCCAGTAGCTCTCTGAAGTCTCTGAACAGACTTTTACTGGCATTTATCCACGTCTAAAATACTGAATAAAGCCGCTGAGAAGTTGTTCACACACTGAAAGAATCTGCAATTTAGACCAGTCTGTTCATGGGGACTCAACAGAGAGGCGTATGGGAAATAAAGCACTGATTTTCAAGTCCTCTGGGTCATGAGGACTTTTGAGGTTAGCATCCAGTGTTGTAGACACTTTTTTTCTCCTTGAATTTCCTGTTCCATGATTTCCTTTCTTTCTGTGGTGTTCTTGATTCTTGGAGTAGTTGCCATTTAAGTTTTTCTTTTATCTCATTACTCCATGCATAGAAAAAAATAATGACCAAGTACCATGTAAGTACCAGGAGGTCGGATTTGTAATCTCTCTGGTGGTCAGCCGGCATGACAGAATGATGGCTTTAAGCTCAGTAAGGATGGATGAGACAGATTTCTGTGGACATTTTGTACCCTCACTTCTGAAAAGCTGTCTGATAACGACAGGCCCAGTGCTGAGCTTAGGGAGGTGTTTGGGTTTCCCTGCTCCGGACTGTTTCACCAGCTCGGTGGCTTCTTGCCACGTGAACTTGAGGCAGTTGAGAGAACGAGTTTTAACTTGGCCGCCCAGTGTAACTCTTCTCTCTTGGTGATAGAAGGGCTGCTCCACTATCGTGTGAGATTCCTGCTGAGGGCTGACTGAGTGATGGCCCGCCTCCGCCTCACCTCGACAGGCATCCCCACAGCCCCATGATGTATCTGGAGTCATTTGACAACGGGTCATGCCTGTGTTTGTTCCCTCCCAACAGAAATAAGCTACTCTGTCATGTGACTCCATCAGTTCCAACTGCATTGTTCTGCTCCCTTGTCTGTAGTGTTTGGTTCTATCAGCTCTAACCTGTTCCCCCTTTGATACGGAAACAGGATGTTCTTCAAGCTGAGTCAGATCCTCCCAGCGACAGAGGGGTTTCAGGACATGGGGTGTTTCTGGCCCAGCTCTCCGTGGGTCTCAGTTTATGTGCTTGTTTGCACCTTGTGTTCCCTCTGTCTTCTCCGATTCTCCGCAGCCTGCAGGCGTCCTGCCGCAGACCCCACCACAGGGAAAGAGCAAATCCCAGAGCTGTTCTGTCCCAGCCTCCAGCATCTTTCCGTATTGCTAATTATGGGATTCCACATTGATGTGACACCAAAACGGTACATTTTGTGGAAGAGTCTGGTAGGAATAGGAGTTCCTCTTACTTGGGATAGGGTTCAGGCCACTGAATTTCATTGCTTTGCAAAAGCTGATTAATTTCTTTGTGACTTCCATTTTTAGCTTCCTATCCTTCAAGAAGGAAAAAAAATCCTAATTATAATTTTTAACAATCAGTTTGGTTTGCACACCTGCTTTTTGATGGATGTTTTTTTGCTGTGCTTGGTGTGAACGACGAATCAGTGGGATGTGGTGTATTCCTTATACCGGAAATGTATTTGGAACCTCTTTAAGATTTTTTTTTTTTAATTTGACAAAAATCACAGGTAGGCAGAGAGAGAAGAAAGGAAGCAGGCTCCCTGCTGAGCAGAGTGCCCGATTTGGGGCTCGATCCCAGAACCCTGGGATTAC